>JADBJO010006316.1:127500-132500 GCA_016801955.1 Conus betulinus | reverse complement strand
TCACACGTTAAAACTGCACATAGGAAAAAAACGTAGGGGTTTCGGAGAACATATCCAGCGTCACTGATTGAGGGCCATTTGTGCATGAAATTAATTGTCAGAGAAATCCAACTATCTTTTGATGTATTAGTGTTATTTTATTCATTCGTTCGTTCGTTTGTTTTATTTCATCTGTTCATCTACATTGATTCACTTATTCATGTATTTTTGGTCTTGTTAGTTTCTTTTTTTCCTCTGTTTTCTGACATCCTTCATGTCAACCAGCTTAGTACACATCGAACTGAAACGAAACTTCGTAAACCTCCCCCCCCCCCCTCTCTCTCGCGCTCCTCTCTCTCTCTCCTCTCTCTCTCTCCTTCTCTCTCTCTCTCTCTCTCTCTCTCTCTCTCTGCGAGATCTGCAAAGCTGCACCATAAGCGCAATTTTTGCGTATGCGACATTTTAAATCCCACCGTTGAGGCCGCCATATTCAGTCTTCGGAGATGACCTTTGTAGCCATTCTGAAACGGGCTTGTGTAGATCTAGCTGTCGTCTGCTATCTATGGTATTCAAGCGGGATGCAGTTGATCCAATGTCCACCACCAGCGCCTGTCATGTGACTGGCCACTTGTAAGCGTGGTGTGAAACGGCAACGCACGAGAAATTGCCGAGCTGTGTCAATAGTACGAAAGCACGGAACGGAAGTGACGGAAAGCAAAGGTCAACAACCATGTTTTCATGTTGTTTAAGTATGGAAGACGCTGAATGATCCCATGGGACAAATGTCTAAACAGCAAGTCTCTGTGTATGTTTTGAGGTTCAAGCGAGAAAAAAAAAAAAAAAGGGGGTGACTAAAAATGAATGAATCTGGAGTTATCGGCCATGCTCGCCTAACTGGTTGGAAGTGTGATTTCAGTCGTGTTGTGTGTTTCAGTATCATTGCCAACTGCTGTGACTCTATTCTTAAATTGTTTTGATGTGATGTGCCCCTTTCTTCTGGTGTGTGTTTTTATCACTTTCTGCATCGGGACTTTGTTCATTTTTTTTTGTCAGCTTGTATTCCGTGTTCATCTCGCCCTCCATTGAGTAGCCTGGGTTGACATCGCAGCCATCTTGCAGAGCACGTGCCAGCAAAACAGGTAGGCCTGTCTCTCCACCTGCTGTCCGCTCGTCGCCATCTGTTGCGTACAGCAGATAAGCACTGCTCTGTCTGATAGGAACTTTCACTCTGTCTTCTGTATATCGCAGCAGACTAAACTCCAGTCTATCTTTTGTGATTGTGATAGTCCTTTACTCCGCAACCCCCCGAGCACATTCTTCAGTCCTGCCCCTGTACCAGGATGCACGGTTACCAGGATGCACGAATACAGCGCCAGCCACACGGAGCCACGCTTGCGGCAAAGCTTTGGGGCACAACCGAGGATCCGAAGACAACGGCAGCCTTCATCCATCAAACTGGTGTGGAAATATGAGTCATGATTCTGGAACGCAGAAGAAGAAGAAGAAGAAGAAAAAGAAGAAGAACTCCTTAGTAATTTTCACTCTGTCTTCCTTATATCGCAACAGACTCAACACTTGTCTGCATTTTGTGAATGTGATAGTCCTGTAGTATCTTTCTTTTTTTTTTTAAATGCTTTAGGACCGGCAGACGCAAGCAAAGAACTATCCCTGTTCATGTCACAAAGTGACCTCCAAATGTCGCAGATAAACAACGTATCCCAGTCTGATTCTTCGGTTGTCTGTTAGGATGAAAATTTGATTGTCTGTTCCCCCAGTGACTGGTAATTGTTTTTTGTTTTTGTTTTCCTGTCTCAACTAAAGATTGCTGTCTTCAATACTCAAGCTCTCAGCAATGGTTAAAAGGCTCTGTTCTGAACCATTTCATCGTCGAGCACCAACTTGACATCCTTCGCTTGACAGAGCCATGGTTTGGGATTCGAGGGTGACGACGCGTAATGTATGAACCTCGCTCCCCCTCTCTTCAAGAACCGGTAATTCCCTCGGCTTACACGAGATACCGGCCTGGTCTTCTCTGACTCACCGTCTTCGCACGCTACTTTCAAGACAGATTTCGCTGTTTACCACTCTTCGTTTGAGCTCATACAGCTTACACGCGCCCTTCCCCACTTTTACCGACATCTGTTCTGCGTTTATCGACACCTCCAAGGGGAAGAACTAGCTGACTGACTCTCTTTCCGTCCATCAGTTCCCAGATTTTCTTAATTACTGTAACATTCTAAACTGTCCCTCCTTCATTACCGGCGACTTCAATTTCCATTTCGACCCATCTACCAGCACCCACACGCTGCCAAAAGGTCATTGATGTGCTTCACAAGTTCAGCTTCCCTGGCGCAGTTCATGTTTTCCATTCATAAGCATGGTACCATGTCCTTGGTTGGAAGGTGTGCCGTACTGAGGAAAAATATAGGAGAGAAAATAAGCAGTTGTTGTTGTTGTTGAACACTGGCTAAAAGACTCCAGGGATCATCCGAACAGTCGAAGTACTTGAACACTATGGTACAAATGCATCAGCTGGGGATGAGAACATATGTGTGTGACCGTTTTTGATTACCCCGCCACGTGGACAGCCGCACTCTCCGACTTTGAGGGATTTGGAGACTGACAGTGTTATGCTAGGAGCTTGTCACAACTGAAGACAATCCCCGCATAACTATGCAGAGCATAACAACCTTTGATGTAGCCTTGGTGTTTTAGCCTATATCCCTCTCTCCGTATTATCGCTAAGGTGTTATCTTCCTGCTTGACGATGGCCAACCCCCCTCGCTACCAAGTGTATGTGACGGTGAGGAATCTTGCAGCCATTGACCTGCCCTCCAGCGATACTGATCTCCAGACTGGGGTTAATGCCTTCCCACCAAATAGTGCGGAGCAGCTTCACTCTCTGCTGGTGGAAGTTTTCGACAGGTGCGCCCTTAACACCAGGCGTAGGGTCTCCCAGCGTCCCCCCCCCCCCCCCCCCCACCTCCCGTCTCCTTGGTACTCGTCCATCACGCTCGATTATCACGGGGCTAAACAAGAACGGCGCCGAGCCATGAAGTTGTTGACAACATTATCCGCTGGGCAAAAACTGCTGACTACAACGTCAAATCCTTGTTTTTTTTTTCAGAAACAACTGTTCGATGTTACTAATTCTCTACTTGGCAAATCCTCTGACTACACAATTTCTTTTGACATCCCTCTTTCTGATCTGCCTGGGCATTTTTTTTTTTTCTTGTGGGAGAATTGTCTATTCATCCGTGAAGAACTGAATTTTCTGTCCGTACCTGATTCACGCTTTCCAAGGCCACGTTACCCTGGCACTTCTCTTACCTCCTTCCTTCCTGTCTCTGTTGTCGTTGTCAGAACTGTCATCAAGAAATTATTCATCGAAACCTTGGCACTAGACCTTGCTCCCTACTCCTCCGACGACTGACTGCATTGAAATTCTTTTCCTCGATTAATGAAAATCACCAGCAAGTTTCTGATGTCTGCCCTACTGTCTTCAAATCTGTCACAGTGAAAGCCGTTCCTCTGGGAACCAGCATTTAATTCCAATACTCTCTCTCTCTCTCTCTCTCTCTCTCTCTCTCTCTCTCTCTCTCTCACACACACCACACACACACACACACACACACACACACACACACACACACACACACACTCACACACACACACACACACACACACGCGCGCGCACACACACACAACACACACACACACACACACACACACACACACACACACACACACACACACACACAGAGAGAGAGAGAGAGAGAGAGAGAGAGAGTTTCTCCAGTTGCGTAGGAAGATTTTCAAGAGGAGGGAGGAGGGCGACAGGAATTGGTGTTGGTGGTAAAAGGTTAGGGCTCTATGAGAAAGAAGGTTTTTTACTACGAAGGTTGTCAAACTGAGGTGCGTTCATAAAGAGATGGTTCATATCAATGAAAGAGATGGTTCATACTAATGAAAGAGATGGTTCATATTAACGAAAGAAAGAGAGGGGGGGAGGGGGGGGGGGGGGGGGGAATCAGGCAGGGTTCATGGGTCGCTTTGGGCACGGTAGGTTCCAGGGGCAACGCCCTGGTCAGGAGGGTCGAGGGAGCGAATCCACCCACACCACACCCTGGAAGTCACGTATTTGTTTTCAGGCACACTTGAATCCTCTGCCGGAGGATAAACACAGTGTCTTTTCACTGTATATGCATGTGTAAATCGATACGTGTTAAAAATGATAACAGGCGAGGGGAGGGTGTTGATGTGGGCACCTTAAGACTGGGGACGATAGGGTCTGGGCATCTCGCACCCCCCTCCTATCAGCAATTACCGCTGCCTTTAAGTACACATCGACTAAGACACAAATGCGGTCTTCGTTTCCTCCTAAAATACATGGGGTAGCACGGAAGGTCAGGCTGAGTTTCACCCGGGTCATGATTTAACACTTCTAGGTTTTATTCTGTACGTGAGAGCACCTCTCAATAATGTCCCGACAATGGGAGGGGCGGTGGGGGGGGGGGGGGGGGGGGGGGGGGGGGAGGCTAAAGTAGGGCCTTTCTGTGATTGCTGTTATCAAAGGAACTGTCGAGTACAGTTTGCACAGCTATGCGAGGATTTGTTCCGAACGGCACTTGACAGACCAGGAGGAGCAAAAAGACACTCTGCCACCCCCCCCCCCCCCCCTCCCCCCCCCCCCCCCCCCCCCCCACACACACACACACACACACACTCCCGCTTTCCTCCCTCCGATTTTTCCAAGGGGTGGGGAGGTTTGTCTTGGTTTGACTCACACTTCCAAATCGCATTTAAAACAGTTTCTGTTGATAGCCTCTCCTCCTGTCTGGCTCCTCTGAAATATGTTGTTCCCCCAAGGTCCTGTTCTGGGCCCTGCTGTCATTGTTTGTACATTCAGCCACATGGTATCATCTCTCTCTCTCTCTCTCTCTCTCTCTCTCCTCTCTCTCTCTCTCTCTCTCTCTCTTTCACACACACACACACACACACACACACACACACACACACAC
>JADBJO010006316.1:115000-117500 GCA_016801955.1 Conus betulinus | reverse complement strand
TGTCTCTCTCTCCTCTCTCTCTGTCTCTCTCGTTCGCTGTCTCTCTCGCTCTCTCTCTCTCTTTCTATCTTTTTTTCTGTCTGTCTGTCTCCTCTCTCTCTCTCTCTCTCTCTCTCTCTCTCTCTCTCTCTCTCTCTCTCTCTCTCCTCTCTCTCTCTCTCTCTCTCTGACTGTTTGTTTCCAGAACAACAACAACAACTGTAAACTCTACCGGTAAGTTTCCCCTTTGATAAACGAAACTCTGCGATTCTCGTCGACGGCGGAGGGAGAGAGTATGGGGGTGAGGGAGGAGGAGATTAAGAGAGAGAGAGAGAGAGGGGGGGGGAGGAGGGGGTGCGGAAGGACACTCAAAAGGGATGGGAAGGGTATGGTTAAGAGGAGGGGCGAGGTGGAATATAGGAGGAGTGGGTGGCGGGGTGGTGGAGATAAGGAGGAGGTGATGATGCTTTTGTTACGTGTGTGGTGTGTGGTGTGTGGTGTGTGGTGTGTGTGTGTGTGGTGTGGTGGTGATGATGTTGTTGTTACGTGTGTGTGTGTGTGTGTGTGTGTGTGTTGTGTGTGTGTGTGTGTGTGTGTGACTCAACCAGCCCTCACGATGTTCTCTCCCCATGACGGTAAGAAAGCTCAACACGTCAGGAGCAAATAGAAGTGCAAGGGGGTAGTGGGGTCAAGCTACAGACATGCTCCCTTTGACCTTAAAAAAAAATTGCTGTAGAATTTTTCAGTTTCAAAACGATGGTAATATGATGATTGAAGCATCTACTGCTCGAAGTTTACTAAAATATACCTTAACATAAAAAACGTTATAGCATTTTGCTGCGGCTATCCCTGTCCTTAACCTAAAAATGTTATAGCATCGGTTAGTCGGTCTTTGAAAACTTTACCGTTGGGGTTTTCTCTCAAAAACTTATAATAAATGAAAACTTGAAACTTGGCGTTAAGTAACGAGGTAACAAGCCCTATTGATACATGTAACATTTATTGACCTAGAGAGGACATCGCTACTTGATTGGCCAGTGGAGTGTCTGGTAATGGAAACAACAAGGACATCAATCATGAAAGATCGTATGAACCCAAACGGCAATGGTTAGTGTTTCAAAGTGAGACAGGCAACGACAGGCAGAAACTGAAACAAATCTTGAAGGAATTCAGTAAATCCTTCAGATAACAGGGACAAACATATTACAAGACAAAAGACGACGCGTTTCGACCTCCTATGTCTTCTTCAACGCCCATCTCGCGCCGAATTTGAGAAGATAAGTGATTGGTCGTTTTTTGTTTTCATTGTCCTGACTGTTGTTGATCTTTCCGGAAGAGGATCTAAGAAGTCGAAACGCGTTGTGCTTTGTCTTGTCATTTGTTTGTCCCTATAATCTGGCGGATTTAGTTTTAAACTTCCTTTCAAAATTTGTTTTAACTAAACGACGAAAGTTACGGAAATGAGAAGAAGAATGATAAGTATAACTTCAGTGCTAACAACAACAATGATTAACAAGACGAACAAGGTTGATCAATAATGGTAACAATGACCGTAGCAATCTATTGTATCAGTAATAAGGAAACATTTGTATTGCTCATTCCTCTTGGCTGACGTAGCATAGCGAGGTCCCGACTCTTCTCTTCCTCCTCTCCTTCTCCACCCCTCCCCAAACTCTCCATTGACTACTGGTCGCGGCGATATGTGTGTTTGTTACAATTTTTGTAAGTCTTAGTCGCTAGTTATGCTTAGTAGTCGCTAGTCATGCTTAGTTAGTCCCTTAGTGGGGCAAGGGCCGGATGAAAAAAGCATGTGTTTGCTTATCTGTTACCCTTGGAAATAAAGACCCCCTCCCACCCTCCCCCCTCCCTCTCTCTCTCTCTCTCTCTCTCCCTCCTCTCACTCACTCACACTCACCCCTCTCTCCTCTCACTCAAACACACACACACACACGCGCCCCCCAAAACGCGCACACACACACAGCACACACACACACACACCACTACATGCTGCAAGTGTCAGCCGCATTCGGTTATTTTTCCTTATTCAACAGTCAATGCCTCAAAGCCATTGGAGGCAGGAACTTCATCCAGTGCCAGCCACGTCGTGGGAAACTCCGCCAGGAAGGAAAACAGTTGTCAGAGAGAGAGAGAGAGAGAGAGAGAGAGAGAGAAGAGAGAGAGAGATGAGAAGAGAGGTGATATGGCAAGAGCATAATGAGGGAGGGAGGGAGAAACATAAGTGAGAGGGAGGGAAGCCGCGAGATACACAGGGAGAATAATGAACTGAAGACGGAGTGGAGAGAGAGAGAGAGAGGAGAGAGAGAGAGAGAGCGAGAGAGAGAGAGAGACAGACAGACAGACAGACAGACGGACGGACGGACGGACAGACAGACACTTTTAAATTCATTTCGTGTGGCTAATAGCCCAGCCGAACCGCAAATGGCCTTATCAGGGCTGTCACCTCGTTGAAGTCAACGAATATTTTTTCAACAACAACAACACCAACAACACGGCAAACACA
>JADBJO010006316.1:107500-110000 GCA_016801955.1 Conus betulinus | reverse complement strand
TAGGAAGTGCGAAAGAGGAGGGGTGGGGTGGTGGGATAAAAGGTGTGTGTGTGTGTGGGTGGTGTATGTGTGTGTTGTGTGTGTGTGTGTGTGTGTGTGTGTGTGTGTGTGAGAGGAGAGAGAGAGAGAGAGAGAGAGAGAGGAGAGAGAAGAAAGGAAGAGGGAAGGATGAAGCAGGATACACAAGATGGCTGGAAAAAGAGGCACTGTGGCAAGTTGTTGGTTATGTAGGGTAAACGGAGTGCAAAGACCACAAAGGCTCTAAAAAAACAAAGCACTACCGAGAAAATGGTAAAAGTAAATGTTTGAGACAAAACCACCCAGGGAAACTCTCTCTCTCTCTCTCTCTCTCTCTCTCTCTCTCCCTCTCTCTCTCTCTCTCTCTCTCTCCTCTCTCCTCTCTCTATCTCTCTCTCTCTCTCTCCTCTTTGTCCGTCTGTCTGTCGTCTCGCCTATCCATCATGTTTGTCTATCTGTCCGTGTGTCTGCCCGTGTGTCTGTCTGTCTGTCTGTGCACTCTACTATCTATCACTATACAGATATACAAAATGTGCACGCTCACGCGTGCGTGTGTGAGAGACGCAGGCTCCGACTCATGTATTTGTCGTAAAAGCCCATGACAGGAATTGTGGACACTATAACAAAAAAACGAAACAAACATGTAAATCTAATATAAAGTAAATTAACAAAATGAGTGTTCATTAAAGTATAAGAAGAAAGGGAGGGGACGGGGGGGAGGAGGGGGCGGGGGATGGGTGCAAGCATCATACTGCGAATTGTGAGACGTTCATAGGCATTTGGCCACTTCAGGCTAAAAAAAAAAATTTTAGTATGGAACTTTTGAGAGTGAAACTGTGCTTTATTGCCAGTTGTGTTCGATAATTCTCTGTCATCAGAACGCAAAATCTCAGTTCATCATACATGGACCATTTAACCAGAAAATGTACATCTAGCTTATCCTCCGTAACTTTCACACAATCCACAAAGGCGATCTTGTATGTGAATACTGCAATAACGCCCCCCCTCTCGACTTCAAGTTCATATGCACTTTGTTATGGACGACACAGAAGTGTGTGTGTGGTGTGTGTGTGTGTGTGTGGTGTGTGTGTGTGTGTGTGTGTGTGTGTGTGTGTGTGTGTGTGTGTGTGTGTGTGTGTGTGTGTGTGTGTGTGTGTGTGTGAGAGAGTGAGAGGAGAGAGAGAGAGAGAGAGAGAGAGCGAGGAGAGAGATAGAGGGGATTAAAGGTATTTTGCTTTCAGCTTCATCAGGAAATGCTGGTAGGCTACCTCCTGCAGTCGTCCTCATCCTTTAGTTGCTACTGGCGACTTGTCTCTCCTGTCATCCACCTTCAAGCTCCTACCTGCCATAGTCAATTCAGGGGTAAACTAAGGGAGGTGGGGCCCCATGGGGCCTCCCTCCTCCCTCTCGTCACACACACACACACACACACACACACACACACACACACACACACACACACACACACACACACACACACACACACACGTACGCGCGCACACGTGCACACAACACACACACACACACACCACACACGCGCGCACACACACACACACACACAACACACACACACACACTACACACACACACACACACACACACACACACACACACTGACACACACACACACACACACACACTGAAAGACAGACAGACAGGCAGGACAGACCGAAACCGAGACAGACAGACAGGAAGACAGACATTAGAGAGACAGAGACAAAGAGAGACAGGCATACAGGCAGACAGACAGACAGACAAGACAGACCGGACAAACACCACGGATGAAACAAAACAGCCCACTACTAGCGACGGCGCTAACAAAGAGATGGAAAAGCCATCACAAAGAATGCTTCCTTAGAAGCAAACCCAAAGACACCTGATGTCGATCGTCTACCTGAAAAACCCCAGCCAGTGACAGCTACACCTGTTTGCGTTCTAACGAACCAGCCAAGACCAAAAGAGTCACAACGTGCAGGATGAATATTCTGCAGTGTCTGTCTCTCTTCTTCTGCACCGCTCCCCCCCCCCCCCCCCCCCTCCCCTCTCTCTCCTCTCTCTCTCTCTCTCTCTCTCTCTCTCTCCTCTGCCCTCTGCCGCCTTTCCTATTGCCTAACTCCCTCTCGCCCCATCCCCCCCCCTCACCCCACCCCACCCCACCCCCCTCGTTTCCTCCTCTCGTTTCCCGTATCCCTCTTCCCTCATCTTTCCCCCTGTTAATTCGTTACATTCAGGTATAACGTGGGGGAATACGGATCTAGAAAGTGTGATCCAGAGAGGCGAGAGAGAGAGAGAGAGAAGAGGAGATAAGAGAGAGAGAGAGGACAGACAGGGACAGAGAGAGGACAGACAGACAGACAGAGAAAGAGAGGGAGACAGAGAGACAGACAGAACAGAAAGACAGAGAGACAGACAGACAGACAGATGGAGAGACAGACAGACAGACGGACACAGAAAGAGACACAGAAGAGACAGAAAGCTGGAG
>JADBJO010006316.1:15000-100000 GCA_016801955.1 Conus betulinus | reverse complement strand
TTGGCGGTCTTCTTCTTCTCCTCCTTCTGGTGGTTTCCTTCTTCTCCTCCTCCTTCTTGGTGTCTCCTTCTTCTCCTCGTTGTTCTCGGTGGTCTTTTTTTCTTCTTCCTCCTTCTCGCCGTGTTTTTTTTTTTTTTTTTGTTTTTTTTCTTCCTCATCCTCATTGTTTTAATCCTTGGTTTTGCCACCCACCCCGGTTTTTTTCTGTCCGTTATTCTTATTATTTCTTCTCCTCTTTTCCTTCTCCTTTCTTGTTTTCATTCTTCTGGATCTCCTCCTCCTCTTCTTCCTCATATATATATATATATATATATATATATATATATATATATATATATATATATATATATATATATATATATATATATATATATATATATATATACCGTCATCATCATAGCAAATGATGTTATCGTTACTTACCGAAAAAGAATCATAAATACGTTCGGATAATACTGAAGCCAGAGAGAAGGGGTCCTTATGTATGTTTCTGTCCCTGATAGAAAGCTGAAGCATGCTGTGATCGCCTGTGAACATCCCACTTGGTGAGTGAGAGCTTCCCAATTCTGGTGTTCTCGTCGTGCGCGATGGATGGAACCTCAGGATCGTTAGTTTTCAACTGTGCGCCTCTCTCTCTCTCTCTCTCTCTCTCTCTCTCTCTCTCTCTCTCTCTCTCTCTCTCAAGGCAAGCAAGGCCACAAGGTTATGTTTTGTCTTGGCAACTGATTCAGAAATGAGTCGGAACGCTCTGAGCGGTACATATATAGTTGTTGTTTGTAGTCTGGAAAGGGAATCATTTGCGTTTGTTGTTGTTGTTGTTTTTTAACGGAAGGAGCAGGAGATAGGGTGGGAGAACGGGTTGGAGTCATACCTGAAACCGCCTTTTAAAAAAAATGAGTTCAATTTTTTTGTTGTTGTTGAAAAAGAAAAAAAAAAAAACGTTATGTGTGTCTTCGGTCGAGGATAAATGAGAGCAGAGCGTACATAAGCAGAGAGGCGGCGGAGAACGGCGGTAGGTGAAGCGAAAAAGCAAAAATCTCCTTTTCGCATGCTGTAAGACAGAGGCGGGTGAAACAACAATGCCGGCGGCTCTTTCCACCAATCAGAGGATGTTACTATTTTTAGTGAATGGGAAGGAACAGCTCTCTAGTCCCTCGAGGCACCATGCAGTTTGCTCTTGTCGAAGTTGAAGTGCGTTTCAAAAGGTAAGAAATCTGAATCAGACACCAAATTATTTAAAATCAGACTTGTTAACGTCTGTCTCTTTTATCTACAACCATAAGGCCTGTGAATATGACATACGTCAGGCTACCTGAGTCGTTAGATTCTGGTAACTTCTTTGCTATTGGGAGAGGGAGACACTTCGGCATTCGCCTGTTGAAGGGGTGTACAGGTAGAAAAGCGGAGAGGCAGAGAGACAGCGAGATGGGTCAAATATATGCTACCCCCACCCCCCACCCCCCTCTTCTCAACAGAAGAAAGAAAAAGAAATCTGATAAGAGATGAGTGCTTAACTTGTAGGAGACTGGAAAAAAAATTAGATTTTGTCATTTATCCATAAGGACTCGCGTCCGAGAGACAGAATCGTCGGAGCGAATATAGCAACGATGCTGTATCCCATGTATTCATTTCTTAATTTAGGCCAGCAGTTGTTGTTATCCCATAAAATTGAAAGTGATTCGAACAACTGTGATAACCTATTGCAGTGATATGATGATAGATGGTCACGGTCAGAATTCATAACTTATTGAATTTGGATGTGTCTGACTGAAATGTTAAACAAAACCCGCCCCATGGAAATGGACAATCGTTTTCGTTCGTTCTACCATGTGTAAAACACACACACACACCCACACACACACACACACACACACACACACACACTGATGACAAAGGGAAGTGATGGGGAGAGGGATGGAGGATGCAACGATTAGAAAAGGCCAGATTTCCTTTCCGAACCTTCATTTCGCAAAAGGGGACAGAGGGGAGGAATAGAGGGGCAGAATAAAAAACGTGATTTGCGTGCGCGCTGTCTGTCCGCTCGGCTGCTCAGGGTATTGAGTTACGGTTCAGTGACAGTCACGGTTTTCCTGTCCCGCACGTGACACTCGGAACACCCTGTGTCGATCCTTCTCTGCTCAGTTCGGCTGAGCGCTCGCTCTTTTTGTGTGCTTCAGTCTTGGCGGTCACCACTTCAGGTTAGGAAGGAACAACTAGAGCAGCAAGAGAGGAGAGGCAGCAACAGGTGTTGTTTCTATCCTGTTTGAAGCTGCTTCTATTGAGGCTGACGTTGGACGCTGTCCCTGTCTGCTGACATTGACGGCAATTCTACGACAGAGAATTCCAGGGCCCGTGAACGACTCAAAGAGTACCCCACGGTGAAATACTAGGTAAGTTTGTTGTTGTTTTAGTCGTCGCGTCGATGTTGATGATGATGATGATCTTCTCTCCTCCTCTCCCCTCCTTCTCCTCGTGCTTCTTCTTCTTCTTCTTCTTCTTCTTCATTATCACTCGGACAAGCTCAATTTTTTGGGTGCCATGCTCTTGACACTCGTTCGCCTTCGAACTTCTCACCCTGTTGTGCTTTATTTGCGTTAAAAAAAATCTTCGAACTTTAATCCGCAACGTCGGCTGTCGCTACTGGAAATTTATCAATATGACGTGTGTAGTTTTAAGGACACTCATACGGACGCGCGTGCGCGTACACACACACACACACACACACACACACACACACACACACACACACACACACTTTTGTAAAATCTGGTACTTGTAGCAGTAAAAGAACATGATGTTCTTGACCCAAACTACAGTCACACAAAAAGAATGTAATACACCACACAAAACAAACACGTAGATTTTGGACAAAAGTCTTTTTCAGACTAACAATAGACGTCCAAAACGCGAAAAACGGTAACACCCCCCCCCCCCCCCCCCCGACCCCCCCCCCCCCCCCCCCGCGACCATTTTAGAATCATTCTTGTCATTTTTATGATGACTGTGATTTGGGGGGAATTGTTGTGTAAGCCTTTCTTTTTTTTTTTTTTACACTCCAACAAACCAGTTTTGCAGGGCGATGGTGGTATTGTCTGGTTGTGGTATGAACGTCGCCGTCAGCAGTATAGCGTGTGATGTAGACATGTTACAAGGGGGGAAAAAGCGATGGTCTAAACTTAAAGTCTCATAACATACAGTGTATGACGTAGACAGGTAAGGAAAAAAAAGCTTTGGTTTAAAGTTAGTCTCATAACATACAGTGTATGATGTAGACAGGTAAGGAAAAAAAAGCTTTGGTTTAAAGTTAGTCTCATAACATACAGTGTATGATGTAGCCATTCAAATTTTTTTTTTTTAAAGCTTGAGGTTAAAGATCCAGAACGTGTAGTGTTTGATGTAGACATGTTAAAAAGTAAAAATTTAGTTTAAAGTTCCATGACGTAATGGCTGTAGGGTCAGCGGACTGTTAGAAAATCCACGTGTCAGGGGACAGCACTGTGAGGTGGCAGGTTGAGCCGCCGCGTTAACCGTCTCTGACCTGAATCAGATACCAACCTCATGTAGTGTGTGATATGACTCTGGTCTCGTGTCCTCATTGAAACAAAACAAAACAAAAACAAAAAAGAAAAGAAGAAAAAATGAACATGTCCGAGATCTATCTTCTTACCGTTCAAAATGTTTAAATCATATTGTATGTGATGAATATATTTTCTTGCCCTTCCCTCCCCCCCCCCCCAATTAGTTACAGTGCTCCAACCATCCAAACGTACAAACTTGATATTTTTGTCGTCGTGCGTGCCAGTGTCGCTGTTCTCCCAAGAGAAAAGCTAGTATGAGAAAGAGAGAGAGAGAGGGTGGTGCATGTGTGGGGGTGTGTGTGAGAGAGAGAGAGAGAGAGAGAGAGAGAGAGAGAGAGTGCGCGCGCGCGCGCGCGCGCGCGCGCGTGTGTGTGTTTTTAATGTGCGCACGCGCACAAAATGATGGTACTCTGTCGTTTGCGCACATTCTGTTGATTCTTCTGCTATTCAAGGCTCTGTTAACAGCTGTAGCGATCTTGATTCAGGATGCATTGGTTTGAAAAGCGCAAAGTTGTGCTTGATGGTGTGTGTGTGTGTGTGTGTGTGTGGTGTGTGTGTGTGTGCGTGCGCGCGCGCGCGCGCGCGCGCGTTTTCGAAATCGACGTTCTTGTTTGTGTCCATGCCTTATGATAGACGGATGTCGTTATTTTTCCTTCTGGCAGTTGCTGCTGTTTTCTGCACTGGTTTCCTTACAGTCACATTTAAGTTAAACGTTCAGATGGGACAATGCAATGATTCATACGGAGTTTTTGTGGACATTTCTCCATTGCTGTATTTATGTTTCAATTCTTGACGTTTTGCGTTCAAGCCTGGTGACCATTTATTTATTTTAACCCAGCGAATAAAGAATCTGGTTGAATGATTTGAGGAAGGCGAATCACGATATGCGGTCAAAGGGAAACAACTGTAAAAAGTACTCGATGCCGTATCCTGGCTTAGCTCCCTTAACAGTTTGTGCACTATTTTTTCAGTCGGAAATATAATCGGGTTTATGCGTTAAGTGATTTTCACACATGCGCACTCACACGCGCACTATATCGTGTTCATCATAGTCCAGTCGATGACGGAAACCTTATCAGCAAACAATTGCGTACGTGCGAACGCGCTTATACGCAAACATGCACACATACGCACGCATGCACGCACGGACACACACACATACACGCCCGAACGTTGACTTTGACTTCTGCGAGTCTTAACTTGACAGATCCAGGATAAGGCACCATAAAGCTAAGCCTTCTCTTAGGCCAGAGATATAATGTACGTAATAACTACAGGAAACAGACGATTACAAAGAAGTCTGGCATGAAGAGAGGTAACGGGATATTTGGGAAAGGGCTGAAAATGAATATCACCGAGGAAGAGGTGCGCGTGAAATGTGTCTAACCATCCCGCTTTCCCGTTGTTTACATGCTTTTGTACTTACGAGTAGTGGTTTTGGAGTACGCAGTACATACATACTCATCAGTAGTTTGACATGCTACCCAAACGACCCTCTCTGCGCTTACAGTCATCTCTTACAGTAGGTTCTTTGGCGAAAACTACCCAGGTTTTTTTTTTTTTTTTTTTTTTGTGTTTTTTTTTAAGGAAACGGCTAAGTCCCGAGCCGCATCGGTGGAGAGAATAAAGAGTTTTTTCGGATGGATAAACAGATCTGACTTTTTTTTGTTGTTGAAACTGTACTTGTTTAGTATTTTAGACGGGCAAGCGCGACAGGAATAGGTCAAAGAAACGTCACGATGACATGGAGCCTAATAAGATATGTTAAGAGTAGTATACGTTCGTCACTATATACCACTCCAAAGAATGTATGGACCACTTTTTGTTATTCTCACGCGGAGGACGTTACAGTTTGTGCTGTAAGGGAAGGGGGTGAGGAGGGAGGGTGGATGAAAGACGTGTGGTGGTGGTGGTGGTGGTGGTGTGTGTGTGTGTGTGGGGGGGGGGGGGGGGGGGGGGGGGGGGGGGGGAAATACTTGTTTAGTGTGACTTTATTCCTTAAAGACAGCTCTTCTCAGGACTATGTTACATAACGTGGATTTTTGTTCTGTCCCAAAACAAACTAAAAAGTTGAATTCAGAGACATGCCACAAAACGAAGGAATAAATAAATGAACGGCAAAAACAAACAGTGCATTTCGACCTAGACGGTCTTCCTCAGACAAGACAAATCCCAGTCAAGACACTGAAAACGGACGAACAGACAGCCACGTATCTGACTGGCTGCAAAAAAAGGCCAACAGGGACTGGAACCCCCAGCACCCAGTTCGAAGAGATAAGTGACTGACCCTTTGTCCTTCGTTTGTATTGTCTTCAATGTTTTCTCTTTCCTATAAAAAGACTAAAGAGGTCGAAATGTTTGTTGTGCAGGCCTAATTTGTTTATTCCATCGTTTGCCGGCGCAGTACTCTGGTTTCAATTTCCGCCTGCAGTTATGCCCACTTAGGAACCAAAGAGACCAGGATTTTTCTTTTCTTTTTGTACTCCCAGTTCTTATAGAACAGGGAACGAAGAAATGCTGTCTGTGTGTGTGTCCGTGGTCAAAATGTGTTCCACTCGCTCCAGACAAAACTACTGGGCCGATCTTTCTGAAAATTAGTAGGTATATTCATTATGGGCCACGGATGATGCCCGATGTTTTAATTTACCGCTATAGCCGTTACTAACGGCTGTAACGGCCTGTAACGGTTTTTCTTCTTTATGGAATATCTCAGAAAGTACTCTGCCGATCTTTGTAAAAATGAGCAGGTACGTTCATTATGGGTCACGGATGATGCCCAATGTTTTAGTTTACCTCGTTATAGCCGTTACTAACGGCTGTAACGGCCTGTAACGGTTTTTTCTTCTGTATGGAATATCTCAGAAAGTACATAGCCGACCTTTATGAAAATTAGCAGGTATGTTCATTATGGGTCACAGATGATGCCCGATGTTTAGTTTACTGTTGAAAACCGTTACTAACGGCTGTAACGGCCTGTAACGGTTTTTTTTATGGAATATCTCAGAAAGTACGAGGCAGATCTTTCTGAAAATTTGTAGGTATGTTCATTATGGGTCACAAAATAATGAACGATGTTTTAATTTACCCCGTTATAGCCGTTACTAACGGCTGTAATGGCCTTTAACGGTTTTTCTTTTTTTATGGCGTATCTCAGAAAATACTTGGCCGATCTTTGTGAAAATTAGCAGGTATGTTCATATGGGTCACGGATGATGCCTGATGTTTTAGTTTGCCACGTTACAGCCGTTACTAACGGCTGTAGCGGCCTGTAACGGTTTTTCTTCTATATGGAATATCTCCGAAAGTACGTGGCCGATCTTTGTGAAAATTAGCAGGTATATTTCATTATGGGTCACGAATAATGCCCGATGTTTTAGTTTACCGTTGTAGCCGTTACTAACGGCTGTAATGGCCTGTAATGGTTTTTCTAAAAGTGACTGTGCTGTGTCACACACGGGACAGTTTATGCAGGTGAAAGATGGGCGCAATACCATGTCTTTTCTTGTGTGTGCGTGTGCGTGGGTGTGTGTGTGTGTGTGGGGGGGGGGGGTGTCTTCTTTTTTTTTTCAGCGCATCGAGTATCTGTTGGTTCGAGATAAGCATAAAAGGGAAACAACCTTAGGAAATAGCGAACATGGTATCAAGATTTAACTCTCTTCTGCAATTTGTCCATTTCCAATAATAAAAAAATTATGTTCACAATTCCCGCACACTTTTAGGGCTTAAACATCAGTGATATCAGTGACACACACACACACACACACACACACACACACACACACAAAGGTAGGAGATGGGGTTGGGGATATTGCGGAGGGGAGGAGGGAGTAGTGACGGAATATATGTGTGTCGTTGAAAAACCATGTAACAGGCTGCCGCCATTTCTTTCCTGTGAGGTAAGGTAATGTTGCTTATAGCCCAGCCGACCGCAAAGAGTCACATCAGGGCTGTTACCGCGTTCAAGTCAACTCAAATCATCACACACACAAAAAAAAATAATTGAAAAAAAAAATGTTCACACGATCCTTTATTCTTCTGTAAGATCTTACAACAGATGAAAAGCATTGATGATTTTTTTTCTCAGAAATTCTAAGATCACATCCGGTGGGACATGTCTGAACAGGGTTTTCATGGAGTCAGCTGTAAAATGTTTGTTCTGTGCACAACAAATAGTCGCCTGTCGATAGGAGTGTGGTGGGACGTACTTTTCCGACAGAACGGATCGATTCCTCCCCCCCCCCCCCCCCTCCTTTTCTCCCTCCCACACTCCCCCCCCCCCCCCCCCCCCCCCCCCCCCACCCACCCACCCACACACACTCGCTCAAATCCACCCCATCCCAACCTCCTCCCTTGTCACCCAATAAAGAAAAACAGTAACTGTCACCCCCCTGGGAGATTAGGGATGAATTTATAGCTATTCCCTCCCTTTAACCGCTCTTGGCTCTTTAGGGCTGTGACAAGCCGATGTCCTGTGACCGATTGTCAACGCCTAGAACCTACGGCAAGGCGCTTCATAAACGTTTTTTTTTTCATAATTATTATTATCGTTATAATAATAATATTATTATTATTATTTTCATAAAAATTCCAACGATTTAAAAAAAATCCTGGTAATGAGAAGTCGAAGGGAATATGAGTGAGGCGTTCAGTGAACGGCCTAGTGTTACATGCTATGAGGCTTTAGTGGTTCAGCTACCATGTCATCGTTTGTGTCGTTCGTTGCATTTTTTTTTTTTCAGGAGTGTGTGTGTGTGTGTGCGTGTGTGTGTGTGTGTGTTTTTAAGGATATCTAATCTTTATTTGATAATCCAACCAGTTCAGGCTTCCTCCCCCGAACCTCCTCCCCCACCCCACCCCACTCCCGCCCTCTCCCCCCCTTTCCCCAGTGAGTTTAACAGCTCTGAAAAGGCTCTGTAGGGTCGGCTGGGATGAAACAAAAAACTTTGTGGGAGCACAATCCTCGTGAATCGAGCGAAATGTCTGGCGCTCTCAGCACAGCCCTAGTATTCTCCGCCGGACGATTTCAGTATAGTGCGTGCCATCTTTTTTTCTCTCTCGAATTTTCAAGAGTGTCTTCATCTGTCGAGATCTGATCTTTTCAGGGACGTGACTTTACTTCCGTTTGAGTTTGGAATCTGGGGAAAAAAAAAGGTTGTGCGGGTCAGTCAGGCTGTGATGACTAGAAGCTATACATCTGTACCAGTTCTCATGGTAACACTGGACAAAACAGCTGCCACTGGCATTGACTGGCGAGGGGTGGGGTGGTGGCGGCCGGGGCGGTGGTAGTAGACGGAGCAGCAGCGGGACGTTTTTCACCTCGGGATCCCCAGGGTGTCGTATCCACCCATCTTGATGAGGTGAGATCAGGTGGGGTGGAGGTCAGGGGCAGAGGTAGTGCCGTGACCACTGACTTCCTAGAAGTTCTGTGATGCTCTGTGTGTGTGTGTGTGTGTGTGGGGGGGGGGGGGGGGGGGGGGGGGATGTTTTAGGAGGTGGGGCGGGGTAGAAGAATGGGATGGGGGAGAGGAAGAGGTGGTTGAGGCCAGAAAGGAGTGGGGAGGCAGTGCAGGATAGGGAGGGTGGTGTGGGGATGGACGAGCGAGGGGGGGGGGGGGGGGTGATTGCTTCTTCTAAATCGTATCACTATATTCAGAACTCCCTCTTCGAAGAGAGCCTGCTTGCTGAGTATGGAGGTGGGGTTCATTTGAAGAAAAGTGCCTAACTTGTTTGCATCTCCGGCATGGGTGGGTAGAACATCCAAAGAGAGTCTGTTTCAGTTCAAATCCCACTGAAAAAAGATTCAAACGAGAGGAATCATGCCAGAAGACCAGTCAGCCGTGGCTCATTCGGCGTAGAAAGATTCCGACGTCACATATTAAGACTGCCTTCGCGCAGAACTTCTGGTGTGTAAGGTTGCCATGAAGACTCCCACGGAACAGGGGAGAGGCCTGAAGGACCGAGATAAAGTGTGGTGAAGGTTCTGACCTGAGGCTGTGGGATTTAGTGAAGGTTCAGACCCTGGAGGCTGTGGGATTTAGTGGAGGTTCTGACCCTGGAGGCTGTCAGATTTAGTGAAGGTTCTGGTGTGGAGGCTGTGAGATTTAGTGAAAGGTTCTGACCCTGGAGGCTGTGAGATTTAGTGAAGGTTTTGACCCTGGAGGCTGAGATTTAGTGAAGGTTCTGATGTGGAGGCTGAGATTTAGTGGGGGTTCTGACCGTGGAGGTTGTGAGATTTAGTGAAGGTTCTGATGTGGAGGCTGTGAGATTAAGTGGAAGTTCTGACCCTGGAGGCTGTGAGGTTAAGTGAACGTTCTGACCTGAGGCTGTGTGATATTAAGTGAAGGTTCTGACCTGAGGCTGTGAGATTTAGTGAAGGTTCTGACCTGAGGCTGTGGGATTTAGTGAAGGTTCTGACCGTGGAGGCTGTGGCATTTAGTGAAGGTTCTGACCCTGGAGGCTGTGAGATTTAGTGAAGGTTCTGACCCTGGAGGCTGTGAGATTTAGTGAAGGTTCTGACCCTGGAGGCTGTGGGATTTAGTGAAGGTTCTGACCCTGGAGGCTGTGGGATTTAGTGAAGGTTCTGACCCTGGAGGCTGTGGGATTTAGTGAAGGTTCTGACGTGGAGGCTGTGAGATTTAGTGAAGGTTCTGACCCTGGAGGCTGTGGGATTTAGTGAAGGTTCTGACCTGGAGGCTGTGGGATTTAGTGAAGGTTCTGATGTGGAGGCTGTTAGATTTAGTGAAGGTTCTGATGTGGAGGCTGTGAGATTTAGTGGAGGTTCTGACCGTGGAGGTTGTGAGATTTAGTGAAGGTTCTGATGTGGAGGCTGTGAGATTAAGTGGAGGTTCTGACCGTGGAGGCTGTGAGATTTAGTGAAGGTTCTGACCGTGGAGGCTGTGAGATTTAGTGAAGGTTCTGACATGGAGGCGTTGAGATTAGTGAAGGTTCTGACCCTGGAGGCTGTGAGATTTAGGGAAGGTTCTGACCCTGGAGGCTGTGGGATTTAGGGAAGGTTCTGATGTGGAGGCTGAGAGATTTAGTGAAGTTCTGATGTGGAGGCTGTGAGAGATTTAGTGAAGGTTCTGACCGTGGAGGCTGTGGGATTTAGGGATGGTTCTGATGTGGAGGCTGTAAAATTTAGCATAGGTTTTGACGTAGAGGCTGTGGGATTTAGTGAAGCTTCTGACCTGGAGGCTGTGAAATTTACTGAAGGGTCTGACCTGGAGGCTGTGAGATTTAGTGAAGAGTCTGACGTGGAGGCGGTGAGATTTAGTGAAGGTTCTGACGTGGAGGCGGTGAGATTTAAGTGAAGGTTTTGACGTGGAGGCGGTGAGATTTAGTGAAGGTTTTGACGTGGAGGCGGTGAGATTTGGTGAAGGTGCTGACGTGGAGGCGGTGAGATTTAAGTGAAGGTTTTGACGTGGAGGCGGTGAGATTTAGTGAAGGTTCTGACGTGGAGGCGGTTAGATTTAGTGAAGGTTTTGACGTGGAGGCGGTGAGATTTAGTGAAGGTTCTGACGTGGAGGCGGTGAGATTTAAGTGAAGGTTTTGACGTGGAGGCGGTGAGATTTTTAGTGAAGGTGCTGACGTGGAGGCGGTGAGATTTAGTGAAGGTTTTTGACGTGGAGGCGGTGAGATTTAGTGAAGGTGCTGACGTGGAGGCGGTGAGATTTAGTGAAGGTGCTGACGTGGAGGCGGTGAGATTTTAGTAGGGCGAAGGTTTGGAGGCAGAAGCTGTGTTCACTGGGTGGGGAAGAAATGTCGGCAAGTTCCAGCACCGGGCAGTAACCAAGTTGACGGCGGCGACCTCACATCTTACTTCATCTTATCGTCATGTGGGAACGTCAGACTGACCCACGTGCAACGCTTCTCCTCGTCAGTAGACAGGCATTGAAGGTGTGACGTAGGAGAGGCAGTGAAGGTGTGACGTAGGAAAGGCAGTGAAGGTGTGACGACATAGGATTGGCAGTGAAGGCGTGACGACATAGGATTGGCAGTGAAGGCGTGACGACATAGGATTGGCAGTGAAGGCGTGACGTAGGACAGGCAGTGAAGGCGTGACGTAGGACAGGCAGTGAAGGTGTGACGTAGGATAGGATAGGCAGTGAAGGCGTGACATAGAAGCATTGAAGGTGTGACGTATAATAGGCAGTGAAGGTGTGACGTATAACGAGCAGTGAAGGCGTGACATAGGCTGTGAAGAGGCGAAGTCAACCCAGTGCCGTCAAACGTCATTAAAAAAATTTAAAAAAAAATAAGCCACACACCTCGTTTATTATTGATAGCTGGTTGCCAACAGCACGTGCGTCCCAGTCCTATGAAGGACCGTCTTTCCTTCTGTGCCACTCTTGTGGGTAATGGCCCCACGCTGCTCATTCCGGCAGTCCGTCGGGCGTGTCCCGTTGCAGCCCCGGCACCAGCAATCACCGAGGAGGGTCGGTGTCAAGGCGTCATGAGGCAACCCATGAGAGGGGACTCTGCGCTGTTGCCGGGTCACCTCGGTGGTGGTGGTCAGTGGAACCTGTTTTGATCCCACATACCAAGGACACTACATGCTATTCCCCTTGCTGACGACAATAACGGCGTAGTTGCGGAGCCAGCGAATGGGCGTAGTACCCCTCTGATGGGCGTCCTAATGTCTGTCCGGCAACAGTTCCCGTGAAGTGTCCGATATTGTCTCCACAGAAACTCAACAAGGGCACAGTCGTGGAGAGGTCACCATGACAGTAGGGCAAGAAGGGCCACATAATTTGAGTTTCACCTGTTGAATGGAAGGAACCGTGTGTGTGTGTGTGTGTGTGTGTGAGGTCACCATGACAGTAGGGCAAGAAGGGCCACATAATTTGAGTTTCACCTGTTGAATGGAAGGAACCGTGTGTGTGTGTGAGGTCACCATGACAGTAGGGCAAGAAGGGCCACATAATTTGAGTTTCACCTGTTGAATGGAAGGAACCGTGTGTGTGTGTGTGTGTGTGTGTGTGTGTGTGTGTGTATGTGTGTATGTATAGATAGATGGGTGGGTACGTAGGTAGATAGATGGGTGAGTAGGAAGGTATTCGCATTTGCAAACGACCGTATTGCTCTAAGACTATTTTTATTCGCAATGATCACGATTTGTACACGTGTGAAAGCCTCATCCCTGGTCTGTCGCACGTCGTCATTGTCGTGCACAGATCGAGCGCTGATCACCGGAGCAGCGTAACAACTGTCACTTAGGGTCGAGGCACGCGGGAGTTAGACGGCAGTTCATGCCAAAATGGTGTCTTGTGTTTTCCTTATGACGTGTTTGGTGAGAGGTAGGTTTCGAAGCTATCCCCGCAGTTGAACTCGTTTCACCAAATGCTCTAGTCTGGCAAAATACATTTCTTGCATTTGGCATCATAAACTCACGAACGGTACTGTAGGCAGAGACATAACTATGCCTCTCTCGCCGACGAGAACAAGACGGACCCGCTTCATTTTTTTAACAGTACACAAATTTTTATTTCGGATTGATTTTTTCCGTTTCCATTGCATTGAGCGACGCGATATTGAAGATTTTCTCCTCTCTCTCTCTCGTACACACACACACACGCGCTGTCTCGCTCACACGCACGCACGCGGATCTTATGGATAATCTTGTAACTTCGAGCACGAATCGAACAGTCAGGAGTGCGACAGCGCGAACGTGTGGCGTTCGTGGTGTGTGTGCGCGCGCGCGCGCGTGCGTGTGACATGCATCAACGTTTCAAGTTGTGTGGATCTGTTTGGAATGGGGGGTGTCACCGGAAAACAGTGTAATGTGACAAAGACCTCAGAGACCGAGTCTGCAAGGCGGTTTTACCGGTCCTTCAGTTCACAATGAATTATTATCCCCCGTTGGAGATGGCGCGGGTCTTTAAATTACAGTCGAAGCTCACCAACCGCAAAGTCTTTACTTGTAAATTCTTTCCTTGCCACTTTTTCTTTGGAATATATCGTTTTAACTATAGGTCACACACACACACACACACACAATATCTGCCATTCGTTAATGCTGTCCGCTGGCTATTTGTTCTCTGTTGGGACTCATTCGCCTATCTTTTGTTCGAAAAGGTCCTCTTGGTAACACCGTAAAATAAACTTTTTTTGTGATCTGGCGATTATATACCGTGCACACAAAGAAACGCGTACTTTTTTCGCTGAAAATATTAAGGAAAATTTTGACAGAAACATGCCCCGTATAGCAGGGAACTCTGTACAGTGTGAATAGTCAGACATAATGAATAGACATAGCATTAGATTGATTTCTTCTATGGTTGTAATATTTTTGAATGCCAAATGACCACATGAAATGACTGAAATAAAAATACGCGTTTCTTTTTGTGCACAGTATATAAGAAAACTGTACACACTGTCTCAACCACACTTGACTGTCCATTCTGCAATCTGTAGTTCATGTGATTTTTCAGATGTTTTTCTTACGCTGCATCATCACGTTTATTATGTCTTGAGCTATTTTTTTGAACTGCCGGAGAGAACGATTCCATGAAAAGCATCACTTGGGCGGAAAGTTAAGGGACATGCATCCGCCCTCCCCTCCCCGGCGCGATCGAGCTTTATCCGCCCTGGATGCCAGTAGTTGGGTTACTCATAGAGTGCCCATCAATTGTGAGTGGTTACTGTATCTGGTGTTGAAGTCATTTTACAGGACAGGGACACATGCACGCACGCACCGTGTAGAGACCACCCCGACGAGGCACCGTGTGTCGTCGGCCGAGATGTAATAATCAGTACCGAAGTCATAGGTTATTCCTTGGCGATGGGCTACACATTCAGATCAATCTATGTGAATCAACGTCCAATCGTTTTCTGTTGCGGACGGAATTTCGCGGCGGTGTGTGTGAGAGAGATTGTGTACACTCACACACACACGCCTTACACGCTTCACATACACATGTTAACGAGTTTATGCGTGTGTTTGTGTGTTGATGATTACACACACTACATATACACATGCACGCTCAAGTACAAATCACCACACCCAGAAAAGAAACGTGCACACGCTCGCGCACACGCCACTCGCGTGTTTAACAGACATGTCCTGAAGATTGATAAAAGAAAGTTTATTGTCAAAGCTTTTCACTAGAAATCATGAACCGTAAACAAGACATCCAACAGCATAGAGAACGAAAAAAAAAAATATCTACGCAGAAAAAGCTTAATATGAAGTAGACGACTGTGTGGCTGGGGGAGGGGGGGGGGGGGGTGAGAAGGGGGCGGATGTTATACACCGAGTACAAAAATATACAAATAAAAACTATACATAACAGTGAGAAGTACGAATATGATACATAAACGAGTACATAAAAACGGCTAAATACAGAGTCTCGTCATAGTAATCGAATGAAACGGTTAAAAAAAATAAATTAAAACACAAATGCTCGAGAAACGCAATGGTTACGCATCACTGCAGTGAAATAAAATCAAGATTGTAGTGAAGAGAAAAAATTAGTTTTTTTTTTTTTTTTTTTTTAACCTAAACTCGGTCTTGTGCCTAGCAAGATATCTGTCGTTTTACTTGGTGGTGGTGGTGGTTTTTTGTGTGTGTTTTATTCAATATTATGGAAGTGACATGATACACTTCCGCAAGCACAGTCGGAGTGCATGGTGGGTTACTTTTGGCGCGATTTTTTTTATACAGAATATTTCTATACTTTTACGATATTAACACACAACTGATGTAATGGGATCACCAACAACGATCGTTCAATCGAGCGTTGTTAAATGTCTCGCTGTAGGACATGAATACTTCGACATTAGTACATTTTTGCCAACCTTTCAATGCCCGTTCCTAAAACTTCGAAAAGGTGAATACTAGCACATTAAACAAAAGACGGCGGCAAACATGATTATCCTGATTACATTTGTCTTCTGTAGACAAAACCGTTACGGAGTGGGGGACTGGGGGAAGAGGAGTAGGCGCTGAAGAATATCAAGCGGTAAACTGGCCGTTGAAAGAAAGACAAGAACCGTATCTTTGGTTCAGTATTGTCTGGCCTACTTTATGACCCAGGATTGTTCTTTTGTTTTGTAATGAACTTAATGCAAAGTAGGCCTGTATATCAAAGGCAAGGCATTACATTCAAAGTGTAATTAAAACTTTTTTTCAAATTGACTGGAAATTAAAGCACTTTTGACACAAACTCCATTCACACTGACCCAGTTTGTAATTGTCAATCATACAATCCATCCTGTTTTTAAAAAAAATCAGACTATCTTTTGAAAACGTGATCAACGAAAATTGACCCAAAGTACTGACCAGCTATTACAAAAAAATAGGAAGGGGTGGGGCGTTACGGGAAGGCGGGACAATTACTAGACGTGAAAACGTCACGTTCTTATTTCTAAAGTTAGTGGAAAATCTATAAGTGAAAAACATTTTAAAATCACATCATCCGGTTCGTTTTGAATTCCTCCTCGTGTGCCGAAACCACACGATCGTCATCGCCATCCAAATCATAAGAATTTAAAAAAAAAAAAAAAAAAAAAAAAAAAGTCCGACATGATCATGTTACAATTTGCACAACTGAACCTTGCATTGTTTCATTATTTGTCAAGCAGGAAATAGTCTTGATGACCCAAACAAGAAGTTAAGTTTCGGCGACAATGTTTGCTTAAACCTTGGTCTACGCATTCCAATTTGATTTCTCGTCGACAATTATGAGCACACCTTAAGTCACGAACACAAATAGGACCTAATCAAAAACATAATGTAGCGCATCAAAGGTTAAAGTGTTCGACATACAAAGACGAGCATCAACATTTGAAACGCGATCCTAATCAAGTAAAGGGGTGGATGGAGGCATGGCAAGGGAGAAAATGATTAAGACCGACCGATTTGAAACATTTCGTAGACAAGCCTTCGCGGGTGAGAAAGATGAGACCGACAATATTACGAAGATGCGCAACACGTGATTTCATGCACGCAATCCTCACTCGAACCCCTCTCGCACCCCCTTTCCCGACGTCGCCTCCATACATACCGTCGTGAACAATCCGTGTCAATAACATCTGTAAAAAGCGGGGATTAAATTGGGTACATTCCAGTTTAACGTCGACACCCACCAACAGGCGATGGGGTAGACGGGGATAAGCGGTTCGGGAGAGAAGGGCCAGGACTGGGACTAACGCACGATACCGTCAGAGCGACAGGCGACGTTTAGACAGGTAGCAAAACGTGACAGTTCTGATGTTTGGTGGCCCAGGGGTCTGACCGTTAAGTCATAACGCCCGACCGCTTACTCTGCATTTCACCGCCGAGCCAGACAGTAACGCTTGATAACTGCAGCACGTCATGGCTTAGTAGGACGGCCAATTAAACGACTCGCCCCTTTTCATGCAGCAAAAAAAAAAAAAAAAAGGTCACTGTTGGAAGACCAGCAATGTCTAAGTAAAATTGCTGCATCAAAAGGTTATTTCGCTGATGACCATAGTCCCCGTCCGACTGAAATCCCCAGATGAAACGGTAAATGGTTTAAAAAAAAAAAAAAAATTCCAGCGGACCTTGCTCCCGGCTCTAGACTGCGGTAAACACCTAACAGTACAGGTGAACGGGTGCCGCCAGCAGGCCGGCCTTTCAGGAGAGACGGTTACCGGACGTAGTTGACCATCGTCTGCCTGACTCAGTTGTCCTAGTCTGTCCCGCGCAGCTGTGACACGTTTCCTCCGATCAGGTGAACTGAACACATACAGATCAAGGTGATGACAATGAAACATGATGGTGGCATGGATTTCAGGTGAACGGCTGAACTACAGAGCTCTTCACTACGGGCGGATTAGCCAAAAACTGCCTGTTCATGACTGCTGTTGATTCTCGAGGCGGCGACTGAAGACTAGAACCACCAATGAAGGCTGGAGTATAACGTGCAGGATGATGACAGGGGGGGGCCCCCGAACCGCCACAGACCTGTGGCCTCGTGTGGATCACCTGTGTTGGCGATACAGCGACCTGGTCCTGGAGCAGTTCGGTTCCTATGCAGGTGATGATGATGAGCACCGCCGTCCCGTGCATTTCTCAGATTTACACGATTGAACAATCACTTTCCCTTTCGGTCGTTGGCATTACGCTGTACACTAAATCAACGAGGAACAGCTACTTCAACACAAGTTTACGCGTTTGCCAGCTACAACAGGATTCACTTGGGTGGCGAGCCTAAAAGGGTGGGTGAAGAGCAGCATGGACAGCGATGAGCGCTACGGAAGACTGGGAGAACAGTCACTGTGATCAAAGGAAGACGGCGGTAACTAGCACGTGGACTGTGCAAGAGATCATGGCAAGGCGGATGAAGTTAAACACGATTTTAAAAAAATTGCGGACTAACAAAAATGGGAGCACCCCCCCCCCCCCCCCCCCATCTCCATCGGCAACGAAACGCTCACCGGCTTCTGAAACCGAGAGGCTTAATGAGGCTTGTGACAAGAAGCGAAAGTTGAAACGAAAAAGACTAAAACCTGATCTACACACACAAAAAAAAAAAACCAATATCATGAGATAGAGAATGCAACAAAAGATAGGAAAACGCCTGCAGCTTCGATACAAGACTACGCATTTACACATCCAATACGTCTTGCAGTAAAATAAGCCTCGATTTGTTAGACGTACATAAACACAGAACGGCCAAAACAACGCTGTACAATAAAGATCTGTCAGATGTGTAGACAGCGGAGGTGAGGCCGTTTACACATCCAGATAAAAAAAAACTAACTTATCACTGGGTGATCGAACTGCCTTTGAAATGCAAGTAAACACATCTAATACAGGTAGGGCACAAGAAAACAGAACCACGAACATCGCTGAACTTGCTGAAACGTATAAATACACAACAACAAAAGGCGCAATTACAGCCAATACTTGACCTGTTGTGAGAAAGTAACGCCGTTTCTTCATGACCAGTGACATCGATGACAGTCAAAAGTCTTGATGGTACAAAATCATACTGGAAACATTTCTCTCAAGATAAATCACACAACGCCAAGACAGTTCCATTCTTTGTACAAAAGAATTACACATGTATTCTGCAGAAACGCACAGGACTCGTTAATAAAAAAAAAAAAAAAAAAAAAAAAAAAAAAAAAAAAGCTGCTAGCTAATCAAGTAACGGAACCTCTTTCGGCCCTAACACGTCACGGTGAATACGTACGTCTGAAAACTGAGCTCAGTACTAACAACGCTGTACAAGAACTGAACACGTCAGTATATACAGACTGAACAATTTATAAATCTTCGCCCGAGTCACATCACCGATATACAGTGTACGTACAACACAACGACTGAAAGAAAGAGATGGAGAAAGAGAACAAAGAGAATAAACGCGGGCATCTGACGAACCAGAACACAACAACATCAGCGGAAAACGAAACGGGGGAAAACAAAACAACAGCACTGATGAAGAAGTGCCACCCTGGTCATGTCAGCGTCGTGTTGGTGATGAACTGCTGCAAGAAGGGAGAGAGCTCACGAACAATAATAGGCGACTGCGCGTGAGCAGGGGTGGTCACTTCCGGCGCAGAAGCCCCGCCTGGCGACAGGACAGGCAACACTTGCGGGCGAACATCCGGTGCCCACATAGTCTGGCCGTGACGATCAGACGACACTTCATCCTGCTCATCGAATTGATGCATTCGTCCCTGTGACCTGAAAGGAGCGGACAGACGGATATACTGATGGATACTCAGCGTGATGGATGGACACACAGACAGTCGAGCAAACAGACGAGTAAAGTAGGCTTGCAGATGGCTGGAGAAAACCAGATGGACACACAGACGCACATATAGGCGAAATAAATAGATGGACAGACCTACAAACTCGTTCGTTCTACACACGCAATCACAACAAAACCCAAGGAAACGATGTGGCGCTTCGCAGTGGGGCGACACGCAGGTGCATGTCTCTGTGTTTATATGTGATAATTGTTTTCATGACTGGTCTTTTCAAAGTTTCATTGTGTTGGAGGGATATGTAAGGTGTCAAACATGAACTGTGCAACATTTTTGAAGTTTCTGGTGGTGACAATCAGTCTTTTCAAGTGCTGTGTTTTTGGTGTGTTTGTGAAATCCATTGAAAACTATGGCGGACAGCAAGAAGGCACAGGCGCTTTACGGTATGATGATCGTGAGTTTTTGATGCGTTTCCGATCATCACAGGGTCTTTCAACTTTCCGGACAGGTGTTCCCTGATGAATGACTAATGAGCGAGAGAATGAGAAAGAAGAAGGTGGAAGAGTGAAAGTACGGAAGAGAGGACAGAGAGGAGGTGTGAGAAGGAGACTCAGAAGAAACAAGACTAAGCCCCCACTGCCGTCAATGATTTTATCAAATGTACGATCGCTTAACCCAAACGGACAAAACTGTAATTTAGACGAAGTGCGTGCAAACTGTCAATTTTTAAGTGAATTCAGAAACTCCTGTGTTCTTTGTTTTACCGAAACCTGGTTTACTGAAAAAATTACTGATGAAAGTGTTGCGATTGATGGTTTTGGCACACCCTACAGAATGGACAGAGACTGTGAGAAAGTGGGGAAAAGAATGGTGTGGTGGCGTGTGCCTGTATGTAAATGAAAACTGGTGTGACAGTGCGAGTGTGGATGTGAAAAAAAGACTGAGCACAGAAGAATTTGAACTCGTAACAGTTTCTATGCGACCTCGCTACCTGCCACGTGAGTTCGGTCGAATTTTCCTGACAGTGGTGTACGCCCCCGTGTTTGATCAGGCGTCTGCTGCACGTGCAGGGAAAGGGATCGCTGCAGTCATCCGTGATCTCCAACTCATCTCTGCTGATGCTCCTTGTTTTGTTGTTGGCGACTTTAACCAGTGCGATTTGCGAAAACACTCCCCTCTTTTAAACAGTATGTCACTTGCAGTACACGTTTGGACAAGACAATCGATCTATGCTATGGCAACATTCCCAAGGCATATAAAATCCATTTCTCTACCACCTATAGGTGCGTCCGATCATAACACTGTGCAACTTATCCCAGCTTTTGGACCCAAAAATAAAGACTGAACAGTTGTGAGAAAAAGTGTGTGAAAGTGTGGACGACTGCGAGCACAGATGAGCTGAGAGGATGTTTTGATTGTACTGATTGGGATGTATTTATTGATTCCTGTGAAAATGTTGATGACGTAGCTGATGTTATCACCTCTTATATTTGTTTTTGTGAAGATATGGTAATTCCCACTACTAAGATGATTAAAATTTTTTCCCAACAACAAACCATGGATCTCGAAGTCTCTCAAAACTCTTCTAAATGAGAAAAAGGTTGCTTTTCAATCTAAAGACAAAAAAAAGGGAGGAAATTGGTTCAAGCAAAGTTTAGAGCAGATTACGGAAGGGACAAACAGAGTTTTAGAACAGAAATTTCAGACAGGAAAAATAGCAGGCGCATGGGATGGTTTAAGAACTCTTACAGGTCAGGCAAAAAATAAAACAATTGCTACCCAGATGACAAAGGCTGAACAAAGACTTTTCCAATGATTTAAACAATTTTTACTGCCGCTTTGAAAGGGATGATCTGGGAGGGGAATTGAACAGGGTGATGTCACAGTTACAGGAAAAGACGAAAGAACTGAACAATGAACAAGACTTTGATCGATGCAAAAACTGTTGAGACTCTATTTCTTAAGCTAAATATTAGGAAGGCAGTGGGTCCAGACAATATTTGTGGAAGACTGTTAAAGACATGTGCCTCCCAGCTCTGTGATGTTTTTTTTTAGTAAAATTTTTTAACTGGTCTGTGAAAGAATACTCTGTTCCTCGCATCTGGAAAAATTCGACTATCTCCCCCATCCCAAAGAAAAAGAATCCTACCACATTAAATGATTACCGTCCTGTTGCACTGACTTCAATAGTAATGAAATGCTTTGAAAAAAAATATTCTTCATCATCTCCTTACCTTTACAAATCAACAACTTGACCCCCTCCAGTTTGCCTATAAACCCCCATAGAAGCACCGATGATGTCATTCTTACACTCCTTCACAATGCTTTCTTGCATTTGAATAATTCCAAATCTTTTGTTCGTGTTCTCTTCATTGACTTCTCCTCCGCTTTTAACACAATACAACCTCATCTCTTGGCCTTGAAACTGTTAACTTTACAGGTAGATCCGAAACTCATTCTCTGGATCATGAGCTTCTTACTTAATAGAACACAGTCAGTTCGTTTCAAATCTGCAATCTCATCTGAACAATCTACTTGTACTGGTGCTCCTCAGGGTACAGTGCTGTCCCCTGTACTTTTTACTTTATACACCAACGATTGCAGAGGTACAGAGAAAACTCCGGTCATCAAGTACTCTGACGATTCTGCTCTTGAAGATTTGTCAAACTGTGATACGGATTACTTTAGAGAGGTAGAAAAGTTCTGTTCTTGGTGCAAGGATAATTATCTGGACCTCAATGTTTCAAAAACAAAAGAACTGCTTATCGATTTCCGTAAAGATCCACCACCAGTTCCAAAACTTACTACAGATGGAAAAACTGTTGAAAGAGTTGACGAATACCGATATTTAGGTACAGTTATAGATAAAAAGCTTACTTTTGACAAAAATGTTGAATCTGTACACAAGAAATGTCAATCTAGAATATTCTGCTTGCAAAAACTGAGAAATATTGGTGTTCTACAAACCTATTATCGATCCTGTGTTGAATCTGTTCTTACCATTTCTTTTATGTGCTGGTATGGGAGTTTGAGTTTGCGACGTAAAAATGTGCTGAATGATGTTGTGAGTCTGTGTAGTAAAGTTGTGGGTGCAAGACAAACCAGTTTGAAAGCGTTGTACGACAGAAGAGTGCTGAACAAAGCCAGACAGATAGCCAGTGATGATAGCCATGTCCTGGCTAAGCATTATGAACTGTTACCATCAAGACGCCGGTACAGAACATTGAGAGTGAAAACAAGAGCTCAAAAAACTTTTATTCCCCAGTCAATCCATCTTTTAAATCAGTAACCTTTATCAATCAAAACTTGTTTTTTACCTACGAATTCTGAATTTGTATTAGGTGAGAGTGCACATGTGCATGTTTGTGTGCGCATGCGTGTGCACATGTGAGTGTATGTTTGTATTTGTGTTTATATGCACGTGCGTGTGTGTATTGTATGCGCATGTGTGTGCGCGCGAGGGCGTGCACGTGTGTGTGGGTGAGCAGGGATGGATGGATACCTGTCTGTGAGTGTGGGGATGTTTGTGCAAACTTGTGTATGTGCATGGGTGCATTTGTGGGATTGTAAATGTGTCATATGATACCATTTATACACAAATTTGTTTGATTTAATCGTTAAATTTACATTTATAACCATTTTTAGTGGGTTTTTTTTTTAAATAATATACAATGTAAACGATGTGATTATGTATGAATGTGCAATATAAGTGATATGCATAATATAATGTGCAATGCGTTTATGAAATGATTATGTTCTGTGATGTTGATAATTTTTTACGTTTTTGTGTTGGGTCGGTTTCTAGTGCTGTGTTTTTTTGTGTGTGAAATGCACCTGGACCAAATTTCTCATGATGGGATAATAAAGTGTCTCTTATCTCTTATCTTATTCATTCACACACCGCCCCCCCCCCCCCCCCCCCCCACTTTCCATTCACCCCCCCCCCCCCCACCCCCACTTTCCATTCATCCCATTTCACACACGACTTGACTTAGTCCTCTTCGTTCCGATCGGAACACAGGGCCCGCACTGCAGATCTCCATCTCGCTCTGTCATGGGCTGTTCTCTTCGCTTCACCCCAGGTCATGTTGGTGAACTTGTTCTGCCTGTAGGATTCTTCTCTAGGTGGTGACTGGTCGTCCCCTCTTTCGCTTCCCTTGTGGGTTCCGGTCCAAGGCGTGGCGTGGGATGTGGGCCTTTCTCTACGCAGGGTATGTCCAACCCAACTCCACTTCCTCATCTGGATACTCTTTGTGACTGGATCTTGCTTCGTCCGGTGCATGAGTTCCTCATTTGAGATTCGTTCCGACTATCTGATGCGCAGGATCTGGCAAAGACAGGTGTTGAAGACTTGCAAATTGCTGTCCAGGCTCTTTGTGCGTCTCCGAAACCGTACAATAATACGGATTTGACGCTGGCGTTGAACAGCCCTAGCTTGGTGTGCAGACTGTGGTTTTCATTCCTCCACACTGGTCTGAGGGTGACAAAAGCATTGCGCACCTTGCTGATCCTGGCCTTTACATCTTCATCAGCTCCTCCTGTCTTGCTGACAATGCTGCCCAGGTAGATGAAGTGGTCAACATCCACTATGGCCTGTCCATCCATGTTAATGGGCGCTTCCTGAGTAGCGTCGACCCGCAGCAGGCTCTTTGTTTTTCCCACGTTGATTTCCAACCCTGTAGTCCTGGCCACGTTGCTCAGTCTCTGTCCACACATACCGATCCAAAACTCTTTCCGACGGACCCTTTCTCCTGCCCCCCTTACCTTAAGGGGAAAAAGCCACCCCTTCCCCGTAACAAAAGAACCCCTCCTGTCCCCTCCCCCCCCCAAAAAAAAATTAAATGGTTTTTTTCAAATGTAAAAAAGAAAAAGCTATGCACTCACTTTGCATTTTCACCTGCACGTAGGTGATGTCGCGAGCGGTGCCCATGTCGTTGGTGGCCACGCAGGTGTAGACGCCGGCGTCCTCGATGCCCACCTGGGGCACTACCAGGTTGTTGCCCCTGCTGTAGGCCTTGGACGAGCCTGGCGTCACCAGCAGCCCGTTCTTCTCCCACGTCACCGAGGGCGTGGGGTAGCCGCTGATGTCACAGCGCAGGGCGCACGGTGTCTCCTTCCATGGCCACCCCCGTGTGGGACTGGATCTCGGCCTTAAGGCGTTCTGTGAAGGTGGACAGGTGAGTATTTACACCACCGTGTATTGACCGATCATGAGGAAGATGACAATGTCCACAGATTGTTGTTACGCATTTCCTTGCGGCCCAGTGCTAAAACGTCTCTCTCTCTCTCTCAACCTATCTATACACACGCGCGCGTGCACACACAGAACGGAGTATTTAGCAATCGTGAGGAAGATGACAATGATATAATGTCCACAGATTGTTGATATACATTTCCTTGTGGCCCAGTGCTTAAGCAGCTCTCTATCTCTTTCTCTCCACCCCTCCGTATTCACCAATCGTGACGAAGATGACATAATGAACACAGATTGTTGATACGCATTTTCTTTGCGGCTTGGTGCTAATAAGAAACCTCTCTCTCCCTCTACAATCCCGTCACACACACACGCATACACAGGTCATTGTCCAAAAGCGCCCTCCGGTTTTAAAAAAAAAAAAAAAAAAAAACGTCAAAGTTTTGATAATCGTTACAACCCACGTCCCCCTCCTGCCATCGTTCTTCAACTTCTTTGGTGGTAGCGATGACATGATACGTCCTCCTCTTCCCCCACCTTTTCCTCTCCAGCCGCCCGCCCCCCCCCCCCCCCCCCCCCCCGGTCTTCAACTACCTTCCCCCATCCACACACCCTTCTACCCCTCGGTTATCGGGATTTTTTTTTTTCGTGGCAATGTGGATAGTAGATTAATGCATTCCTATCCTTCCCCGTGTCCTCTCCCACGAACTCATGCTACCCTCTGTGTGCGTGTGCGTGTGTGTGTGTGTGTGTGCGCGCGCGCGCACAGGTTCATTCTTTCTCTGTCAACTTACGCATAATGACCAGCTCCATGTCCCGGGAGACAGGGGAGTCCACTCCGTTCTGCGCCGTGCAGTGTAGGTGCCGGCATCCTGCTGAGTCACCGTGGACACCAGTAGCGTGCCGTTGTTGAAGACCACGTTCCGACCTCCGCTGGATGGGGGAAAAAAATCCCTGACATTCAGTTTTTTCTTCTCAGATCGGACAGCAAGAATCCCGAGGATGTCACAGGTTTTGGGTCCATGGGGACACAGTAATGGCACAACCAGTGGTGTCGGAACATACATGTTCTGCATTGGGGGCGGGGGGGGGGGGGGGGGGGGGGGGGGGGGGGTCTGAATTGCAACGGCAAAAACAATACTACTGTCTTCTGAATTCCAAAGTTTTCACAGAAAAGAGGGGGGGGGGGGGGGGGGGGGGGGGCAGGGGTGTTCCAAACTCTCATAAAAGCAGAGGAAGTGGGACTTGGGAAAGGAGAACCTCTCACTTTCCAAATGTTTAGAGGTAGTGTTCTCTTGTCTTCCAATTTCCCATGAAAGCGGGGGAGAAGGCGGGGGGGGGGGGGGGGGGGGGGAGAGAGGGGACGCTCCACGATATGTCCATATTAGGGGTGGGATGAAAGTAGTCTGTTGCCCCCCCCCCCCCCACCACCACCACCGCCTTCCCATTCCAGGTTTCAAAGCCACCGTGAACATACTGAAAATCCTCCTCCCATTTAACAAAATATTCAACTCGTTCATATCGAAAACGAAGTGGATATTTTCAACACAAAGAAGCTGATTGTTCACATCTTTCTTTTCATCTCGTCTCTTAATCATAAATATGATTGTACATGTGGGCCATACGATTAGTCAAATGCTGTTAACAACTTTGATGGAGAATTAGAGACCTCGGCGTTCACCTCTTGAATAAAGTATATTCAAAACAAGTGTGTGTGTGTGTTTGTGTGAGTGTGTCTGTGTGTATTTCAAACACATACACGCATGTGAACCATTTTCACGATTTGACAACTTTCATATGCGCCTCCCAGCCGTTGCTGTCGGTTGGCAATAAACAACATGAATAAAACTGGGTTGGCTCACTAAGCGATACATGGAATAATCATAAGGCAGGCACACTGTGAGATGATAATCTTCTCGATAATAACCTTGAGATTTGCTAGGCATAGAATGTTTTGCTTACACTTATCGTTTTTACTAAGGAAACTTGTCTTCAGACTCTGGGGAAGTGATGATAACGAAGTTAAAAAAAAAAATCCAAATGTAACGGGAGAAGCCGGTGAAAGTTTGGTCGCTGGGCACGTGTGTGTGCATTAGTTGCGGCTTTTTATGACATTTGCCTCTAGGAGTGGCCAAAAATGACTAAAATGTCAATGCTAAGAACGTTTGATGAGCGGCATGTGTTCAGAGACAACACCGAGAGACTTTTTTCTGTGTGTGTATGATTTGTCGAAGGCCAAATCATACACACACTCCCTGCCCCCCCCCCCCCCCCTTTGACTCAATCACCTCCAAGCCCCCCCCCCCCCATCCCACAACACACTGTTAAGTGAAAACTCTCACCTGTACACAGGTGTGCCAATGAAGGTCCAGGACACACTGGGGGTCGGGGTGCCGAAGGCCTGGCAGTGCAGGTAGGCGTTCTCCCCGGGGCCGACTCTGATGGTGGGGGGTGTCTGCAGAATGCTGAGAGGAACTGTCAAGCAGGCAGAAGACAGGCAGTCAGAACATGGCCAACACAACATCACAATACAGATCCTACATGGCCAACATGATCACTACATCACAAGTCTGACAGTACAGGGCAAACACCGTCACAGGTCAGACAGTACAGGGCCAACACCGTCACAAGTCGGAAAGTACAGGGCCAACACCGTCACAAGTCGGACAGTACAGGCCCAACACCGTCACAAGTCGGACAGTAGAGGGCCAACACCGTCACCAGTCAGACAGTACAGGGCCAACACCGTCACCAGTCAGACAGTACAGGGCCAACACCGTCACAAGTCAGGCAGTACAGGGCCAACACCGTCACAAGTCAGGCAGTACAGGGCCAACACCGTCACAAGTCAGGCAGTACAGGGCCAACACCGTCACATTTCAGGCAGTACAGGGCCAACACCGTCACAAGTCGGACAGTACAGGGCCAACACCGTCACCAGTCAGGCAGTACAGGGCCAACACCGTCACAAGTCAGACAGTGTATGGCCAACACCGTCACAAGTCAGACAGTGTATGGCCACACCGTCACAAGTCAGACAGTACAGGGCCAACACACCGTCACATGTCAGACAGTACAGGGCCAACACCGTCACAAGTCAGACAGTACAGGGCCACACCGTCACAAGTCGGACAGTACACAGGGCCAACACCGTCACACAAGTCAGACAGTACAGGCCACACACCGTCACAAGTCGGACAGTACAGGGCCAACACCGTCACAAGTCAAACAGTACAGGGCCACACCGTCACAAGTCAAACAGTATATGGCCAACACCGTCACAAGTCAAACAGTATATGGCCCACGCCGTCACAACTCAGTTTATGGCCAACACCACCACTACATCATAAGACATAGTACAAGCTCAGCACCATCACATCACAAGACTGACAGAACATGACCAACACCCTCACCACATCAGAAGATATGGCCAACACTCCCAACATCACATCAACTCGTCAGCAGCTCCAGTTTCTAAACGTCGCTGAAATAACGTGTCCGTTATTCCCAAGTAACCGAGTATTTAAAACCAAGCTGGTCGTATGTTCTGACCACACACAAGGGTAAAAATAACCACGAGGACAAGTAAGGTCATACCTAACGGCGTCATCTGTTACAGGCATTCGTAGGCAAAGACGTAACCAATACTTGCTATCAAAACGTTTAGTGAATGGACGAATATTAATAACATAAGTTTTATGTATGAAATTCATGTCAAATCATTCTAATTACAGTTTTTGCATTGACAGATAACTACGAATCAAACGGAATAACAATGAAGACGATTTTGGAAGACATTTTCGGACGTTACCTTCGTACAATTCTTATGTAAATATAGAATTAAAACCAGTAACTTTTTCTATACCTTTTAGTTGCTTACACTGATGACTGACGTATACTTTACATTCATTTAGGGACATAAACGCTTTTACAGAAATACTTTAAATGTTTCCAGGCGCTTCTGGGAACGGCTGAGTCCGTTACACATTTCCGAACAGGGTTGAAATGTGTTATTACTCGCACAATGTTTTAAAATTCAAATTTTCTCTACTCCGAGGCCTGACACTATGAATCCGTGACAATTTACAACCAAGGTACGCTTTGTTATCAATAGTATGCAACATGCACATTCCATGCTGTTTTGGTTTTGCATTGTATTTTTGTCTTTTTTTTTAAACGAGCAAAAGCTTGTGTACCTTATTTCTGTCTGGGGAGAGTGGAGAATTTCTACTCTGGCCGAAACGTTCTGATTCTGAGTGTTCAATAGCCATAAATAAAATAATAGTTTGTTGACATACGATGCCGAGGAGAAGGTTAACAGGAGAATGGTTCGAGAATGGTTCACTAAGTGCGTTATCTCACAAAGATTTAAAAAAAAAATGAGAAGATAGGTAACCGTGTCCGTGCATGCAGCGCGCGCGCGTGTGTGTGTGTGTGTGTGTGTTTTTTTGTTTCTGTACATTTTCACCCGTACAAAGGTGGTCATATTTTCACCCATGTGTATTCGTTTGTATCCTTTTCTGTCAGCAAGAACACACTTAAACCATATCACGAACCCGCGCACGTGTGTGTGTGTGTGTGTCCGTGTTAGCGTGCATACGAATGTGCACGCATGTGTAGGCGCGCGCACGGACGCACGCACGGACGCGCGCGCGCACACACACGCGTACAAATATTCATGACCTGAAATAAAAATTCATGACCTGAAAATAATAACGTCATTGAGAGAAAAACCAATTGTACAAATAGCCATGTAGCAACAGAGAGCAACACACAAACACACACGCGCGCGCACGTACATTTACAAAGAAAGAGAATGAATTCAGACATGTATCAGACACTGATCTTGGGTCACAACATGAAAACGGGAGGGAAAGGAGAGGGCTTTTTTTTCGTTTATCTCCATTTCAATAAATCCACACGCACCTAAAAATCTTTCCTGTACATGAATCAGAACCATATTATGTGAAGATATAAACATTCTACAACGAGCTACAGAGAGAGAGAGAGAGAGAGAGAGAGAGAGAGAGAGAGAGAGAGAGCGAGCGAGCTAATGTATTACAAACGAAACGTCCTAGACTGGCGGGCGAGTAACACAATATATGGTAACCTACATGAAATAATCCTGTATAAAAGCCAGAAAATGGATGTACAGAAAAGTGCAAAAAAAAAAAAAAAAAAAAGAAAGAAAGCATGATGAAACAAAGAATGAAAGAATAAAGACAAAAAGAAGCGAAAGATGGATCATAAAGTGAAAATGCGAACTGAAAGGAGAGAAACGTAAGATGGGAAGAAAAGAGCAAACAGAAAAGAAAAAAAAAAAAACAGAATAAAGCACGGAGAATAAAAGAGAACCAATACTTACTAACTGACAAAAGAAATGGAGAAGGAAAGAGAAGAATAAAAAAATGTAATGGAGAACTAAAAGGGAAAAGTGGCTACTTAACGAAAACCTTCCTTATTAGAAAAAAGACTCTATGGTAGACAAAAATAAGTTATATACCTTGAAACATAAATTCACACGTTTATGTTATTTTGCACCGTTTCATTTAAAGGAAACTTTAAAACACCACCGAGAGTCTAGAACCCAATAACTACATCACCTCACTCTTATGCAGCTGGCCTGTATATGCCTTCTTAGACTTAGAATGAAAGCTAAGGTAGGTATAAGAAAGGACCTTGACTACAACGGAGTGTGTGAAGCAATAGGAGCGAGGAGTGTAGCAGAAGCAAGCAAACAGAAAGCTGATGGAATGTCAGGAATAATATGTTCTGCTTTTTCGGTGATAATAGCTTTTCGTTTTTCCTCTCTCGTCTCAACAGGACACACACACACGCGCGCACACACACAAACACACACACGCACACGCGCACGCGCACGCGCACACACACACACACTCTCTCTCTCTCGCTGGCTTCCACGCGTACACAACTAAACTAATTAGTAAGCTTCTGATCCAGTTATTAGTAGAAAAGCTCATTCGGGTGCATTGTCAACTACAATTGTGTTGCACGTAACTAAACGTGGGCAGCTTACGCTCCCCAAAATAAAATCACTCCAACTAAACGAATCCAACAAGCAAGCTATGTAGTTGTGAAACGAACAGAAATACAACCTGCTAAAAAAAAAACATTTTTTCTCCATCAAGCCTTTTTTTTTTTGCATACACGGTAAGTGTTTCAATTCTGATTCGTCGATATTGATTCACAGCCTTCTCACATAACTTGCACATCGATCTAAAAAAAAAAAAAAGCGAAATGAAGAACAACAAAAAGCACTTAACACTGCTAAAAAGGGAGGAGGAAAGACATCACACAAGCATAAGCTGTAAGAATATAGGCATGGGGAAGGTCTACAAACGAGGAATATATACAAAGTAACGAAACCGCAAACAAACCAAAAATAAAACAAACAAAAAGGCGAACTGGAACAGACAGAACACGACTAAGCACAGTTCTTATAAAGGCTGAAAAAAAGGCAGCAGCAGATGAACAACTGAACGCAACACAACACTACTTCGAAGCATTAAAAGCTCGGGCGATGTAAGGCGACGTTCCACGGGAAACACTGTCAGCACGCGTTCCTTGGAGCGTTCCTCTAGAAGCGAACTCCAGTCACGGAGACACGAGCATGGGAGGTGGAAGAGGGGAGGGTAGGGGGGGAGTGAAGAAGAGGGGGGGGGAGAGGGGGGGGTGGCGGAAAAGAACAGGTGGATCAAAGCAAGACAAGTTGGGACGCATGCCCGACTAAAGCACCAACATTACCTGTGTTTTCAGGGGGGTAGGCATCTGAAAGAGAGGCACATGAGTTAGTCATGGACGGCTGTCCTTGTTGAACATTCCTTAAAGGAGCGACAACATTGTCGGCTTCCTGTAAACGCCTAGTGCTGGGACTGAGACAGAACGACCCCGGTTGTGGCTCGGTATTGCGGAACACGTCAGAATCACTACGACTCACTCACCTTCAAGCATCATTTCTCTCCGTGGCGTTTTCTTTCCGCCAAGAAAAAAACGCAAATATACTTAGAAATGTGTTGATGTTCTAGATAAATGCCAAAATCAACACAAAAGTTGGGCACGTGTATGGTTTAAGCGCGAATCTGACCCTGTCGTTTCACAGAAAGCAGAGGAAAGTTACCTCACTGGCCTCCGATTGCGAAGCCTACCACTGTAACCAGGTAACTTCCCTTGACAGCGTCTTTGGCACGGCAGTTCATGGTATGTTTTAAATAAGAGCGAACGAGGTGAAAGTGATGCTGCAAGAAAAAAAAAGCGAGAAAAAACGGGTTTCGTATATGTTTTAGTTTTTTTTTTTTCCCTTTCTTTGCCCATCTCCTCTCCAGACACCAGGTGACGGTATGAGAGCTAGTCTTTGGGATGAACTGATATGTGTGGGAGTTCCCGCATGCACTCTTCTCATGTAACAGATGGCAGGTCCACGTTACGTTGTGCGCGCGAGCCGACTTTTCTTCTCATTCCCTCCCTCTCCTGCACTAACCATCCCTACGCCCACTCCTCCTTGTCCTTTACTTACGGGCACGCGCGCGCGCGCACACACACACACACACACACACGCACACATACACACACACACACACACTCACTCCCCTACATACTCCGAGTGATGGTCTAGATTTGCTTTCATATGAAAAACCAAAGTTCGGCGAGTAACATTTTGATACAATGCACATCTTGCAATACGTACGCACGCACGCATGCACATACGCACGCACGCACGCACACACACACACACACACACACACACACACACACACACACACACACAGTGCCAAATCTGTTCTGTTCTGTAGAAAAAAAAATCCGCCTTCAGAAGCAACAGAATATATCCATGAATTCCGATCGTAGAGAAGAGAAGGGATGCGATACCCTATCAAAACGACACGCTTCCGTCAGCAAAGTAACAGCCCTTGCACAATCTGACGAGATGTTCACCATCACAGCAAGTCTCGCACACTCGTCCCCAATTCTGGATCAGCCAGCTAATCTCTATCCTCTTGAGTGGAGGCTAATCATGGTCATGAAAATTAAAGAAATTGTTTTTTTTTTCTTCACTCACTCGTTTTACATTCTCAGTCCAGCGGTGTAAACAACCATGCTGCGATGAAACGTTACATAAGATTTTTTTTTCTTTGTCCAGAATCCCACTCGATGATCTACCCAACAGTGATCCAGGAACGCTTTGCTCCGCTCTCACATCCATGACCCTCCCACCCCCTTCTCTAAAAGTGAAAAGGACCCACTCGCCCACTTTTCCACACAGAAATCTTTTTGAAAAAAAAAAAAGGAAAAGTCTTACCTTTCAGCTTCAGCTCGTAGCGCCGCACCCTGCGGGATGTTATTGCCGTCCGTGATGCGGCAGGCGTAGTGCCCGCTGATGTCCTCCCCCGATGTTCTGGATGACCAAGGTGCCGTTGTTGTAGATCTGGAAGCGGCTGTCCGACACCAGGTAATACCTAGCAACAAGAAAAAAAAAACAGATACACACAGGTGCTATAGTAGCTAACGCTGTTGAAGTTACTCCTCTAATCCTTGGCAAAAATTTGAGTTATATCATTGTGGACATGCTGTCGTTCGAGACATACGTCTAAAGCAACCTGGGGTAGTAAAAAATAAAGCACAAAAAAAGAAACAAAAATGACATAAGACATGGAATATAGATCAAGCGAAAGACGACAACTGCATACAGAGTAAGTGACCCCAGCTCGTCGTCCGATGTCGCAGTCAACCCAATCCGGGTGCCGTGATAGTCCCTGAAGATCAGGACCTGGCCAGCACAGCTAGGCACCTTCAGCAGTCCCACCTGGGCAGCCGAAGCCTGCAGGGCATCAACTAACAAGACAGAACAGAAAACAGAAGGGGAAAGTTCCCTGCTTGAAAGATGCCCAGGGACGGTCTCGGACAGAGAAGCCAGGAGAGAACCCCGATTTGGGGCTTAAGCATCGCGCGGGGTGAACTGCTTTTCACCTACCCTCTCTCTTTTCCAATCGTCCTCAAGTGGTTTTCTATGAGATAACCTTTCGGATAAGAGTATAAAAGTGAAAGTCCCGATCTCTTGTAAGCATGCTATCATCGCTCGTAAAAGAATCCACGGCAACAAGAGAGTTGTTCCTGGACAATGAACGATAGGTGAACAGAAGACGTGTGTAGGTAAGTTGGCTGCGCCGTACAGCGAGACCAGCCAGATATTTGTTGCGACACAGATAAAAAGACAATAGATCGTACAGTAGGGGCAGCTGAGAAGACTGGTAGGTATATAGAAAAATGAATGAAGAAGGTTCTGTGCAGGATACATAGGCAGTATAATACATACACCGACAGACAAGGGGAGGGACAGACAGATACTCATACAGGCATATAGAAATAAACAGAAAACAAAGAAGGCGAATAGGCAGGCACACAGGCAGACGGACATACACGTAGATAATTAGACAGACAAACAGAATTACAAATATGAAGACGATATGTTGCATCAGGACACGGAACTTCGAAAGGAGCAGCGGTTGAAATGACCACCTACCCCTGACTTTCCCCCCTCCCCCCCCCCCACCACCGCCGCCATTTCTCTTCTACTGCCTCACCACCCTTCTCATTTGTTCCCTACATCCCACCCCTTTTTTCTCCCCTTTCCCAAAAATGTTCTTTCCAGTCCTCTCTCCCCCGGCCTTACCTCTCCTTCTCCCTCACCTCCCACCCTTTGTCTTCTCTTCCTCCACCCTATCCTTTCTTTTTTCCCTTTCCTTTCTGTCTTATGCTCTCCCCCCCTTCCCCACCTCTTTCTTTTCCTGCCATGTTCCTTTCTCTTCCCTTTTCCTACTACCCCTTTCTTTCCCTGCCCTTTCCCTGTTCTGTCTTCTCCAATTTTGCTGCCCCCCCCCCCCCTCCCCCTCCCTTTTTTCTTCTTCTTCCGTGTCCTTTTCCCTTCCTGTCTTCTATTCCTCGACCCTTTTCCTTCTCTCCCCTTTCTCTTTTCCGCCTTCTCTCTCTCTCTCTCTCTCTTCCTTTCCTGTTCGCTTCTTTCTCTCCTCACCCTTTCCAATCCCTACCTGCTTTCCCTGGCTCCTTTATTTCCACACCTTCGCCTTTCCTTCCTTCCTGTTCTCTTCTTTTACTATCTTCTTCCCACCCCACCATTTTTTCACTATTCTCTTCACATGCCATCTTTACTCCTTTATCACTCCCTCCCCAATTCTTGACCCCCCCCCCCCCCATGTCTGTTTTCTTTCCTTCCCTTTCTCCCCCCCCCCCCCCCCCCCCCACCGACTCCCTTTCATCCCTCCTTCAAAACTATAGTTTTCTTCTAGGCTTCTCCCTTCAGGCCTTTTCCATCTAGTTGCAAAGTGAGGCGAGTGCAGGATGGTTTAGTGGATTCAAAGCCCATCTTGCGCCGAATTCTGAGGAAGATAGTGATTGCTCGTTCATTTTCGTTGTCCCCCAGTGCTGTGTGTCTCTTGCCTGAAGAAAGCCTAAGAGGTCGAAACGCGTCGTGTTTTGTCTTGTGATTCGTTTTGTCTACGTTTTTTTTTTTTTTCGACGAAGCCTTAAGAATACTTTTAAACTTCTTTTCCTTCTAGTAAAAAAAGAAAGTTGCACGTCGACTGACCCGTCGCGGTACCAGGAGATGGCGCTGCCAGGCGAGTAGCAGTCCAGGATGGCCATGCTGCCTCTGCTGGCCAGCACCACGTTGCCATCCCCGGACGGTCTGACCACCACACTGTCGTCTGAACACACACACACACACACACACACACACCATACAAACACACACACCACACACAAACCCCCATACACACCATACAAACACTCTCACACACACACACACACACACACACACATACAAACACACACACACACACAAACACACACACACCACACCACACAAACACCCCACAACCCCCCCCCCCCCCCCCCACACCACACACACACACGCACGCACACACGCACGCACGCACCAAGTGTTAGAGAGCTCTTTTCCGCGCCTGTCGCAACATACCACAAGGATAGTGCACTAAAGCCACATCATGCCTTATCTCTGTAAGGACGGTAGGCGGCCCGTGGATTGACCAGCATCAAATGCAAATTGAGCTCATACAATCCGATGCCCCATCCACCCCAACGACAGTGACAACTGAGATCATGCTATTAACCCTTGCGAGGGCAGACATAACTTTCACAGGGTACTGGGAAAAACAATGGCGGTACACGACCAGAACAAGATTTTTTGCCCTAAATTACATTTAACTTGGTTGTATTAAAATATTTTTTTCTCTCTGTTTTTCTTTTTTTTTTTTTTTAACCTTGAACCATCATTCATCTTGTTCGACTTGAGTATTTTTTTTCTGTTCATTGGCCCCCGAATTGTAACTGTTTTTGTTTGTTTTTGTTTTGCAGAGAAACGTTTTTTTTTTTCTGTTCTGTAAATGTTTTTTTTTTTTTTTCTGTTCTGTAGCTCAGAATTGCGACATTTATCTTATTTGTATTGAAGTGTATCTCCCCCCACCCACCCACCCGTGATCTTTAGCCTTACATTACATTTATCTAGTTTACATCTAAGTTCCTTTCTTCTCTGTTCTTCAGCCCTGCATTGTAACATTTCCATTGTGTATACTGAAGTGCAAGTTAGTGTCAAACGGAGAGAAGGTGAATGAAAGACTAGACTGTTCAGACTGGTCCACCTCTCTGTCTGTCCGTCTTCCCCCACTCCTCTCTCTCCATGCCATCTTTAATCCATTCCCCTCCCTCCTGTCTATGTGTGTGTGTGTGTGTGTGTGTGTGTGTGTGTGTGTGTGTAGTGTGCGTGCGTGCGCATATGTGCTTGCGCGCGCGCGCGCGTGCGTGTGTGTATTTGTGTACGTGTGTGTACGCGACGGGCCGCGCGATCCTCTGAACTCTGTTCCAGCGATTGGTACTGACAAAGATCTCAATTTACATGTTCCCCGCTGTGCATGGCAGACCGTCATCTGAGCTCACCGGTGCCACATTTCCTGTACCTCTTCCCCATTTAAAACTAGGCGCTAGGACATTGAAAAAAAAAAACACAAATGCATGCACAAGAATAAGCATCACCCACCCACGCAACCACCCACCATCCCATTCCATCCCCTCCCCTCGATCAGAATTCTCACTGTCGTCTTTGCCTCCACAGCCCCCTCACCTCTGCAGTTGGTCCTGAAGGCGTCAATGGCCGGGGTGATGCCGTCGGGGCAGCAGCCGTAGCGACTGTAGGAGCACGCCCGGCGGCGGGGCTGCGGGGTGGGGGTGGTGACGGCTCTGTGCAGTAAAGGAACATGCAGCATGGTTTTAAATGCTGGCGTTTTTGTCAATGTATTCGTAAACTGCTGAAAAACAGAATATAAATGTGGAAAGAAGTGTGTGTGTGTGTGTGTGTGTGTGTGTGTGTGTGTGTGTGTGTGTGTGTGTGTGTGTGTGTGTGTGTGTGCGCGCGCGCGCGCGCGCGCGAGCGTACGCACACACACAAGAGTGTGTAAACGTGTGTGTGTGTGTGTGTGTGTGTGTGTGTGTGTGTGTGTGTGTATGCACGCGCGAGCGTACATGTATGTGTCAGAGAGAGAGAGAGAGAGAGAGAGAGAGAGAGAGAGAGGCGACATAACACAGTGTCTGTGCCGCGCACGCATATTACATGCGTGTACGTGTGGGAGAGTGTGCGTTAATCCGTGTGTGCAAGTGTATGCCTACGTGTGCATATATGTGTGTACAAGTTCTCCCATATCTTTCGAAATACTTTCAAAAATGTACCTGCTTATAGATATAGAACAAGTGCCAAAGGTTTACAAAATGGTATCATCATGACTAAATCCTAGTTATCGTTTAAATGCAATACACACACTCGTACACATTATTAACAAAAATCGTTTCAATTTTCACACATCTGCATTTAGCTAAATCAGAAACAGACCGTTAATTCAGTTACGGGCTGTAATAAAAGTGAACTGAAATGATATGTGCATTTGTGGATAGTACTTTAAATCTGAAACTAGCACGCAGTTGAAATATGAAAATAATTATAGATATTTAAAATCAAAAAATGACGAATAACATGGTCTGTCACTGTTTTTGTGAACACACACACACACACGCACGTACGGACACACCGCACGCGCGCACACACACACACACACACACACACACACACACACACACACACACACACACACACACACACACGCTCGCGATATCCTGACTACGTTTAAGACACATTTCATATCTGCAAAACAAGATCATCCAAAATCGGTCATACACAGCACCTAATCACTTCACTGAAAATCAAACAATTTCATCAGCAATAACAAAAGCATTACACCTTTAGGACAACATCGACAAATCGATTTCAAGCAATTCTCCAATCCAACTTCCTGATTCAGTTCCGTATCTAGGAAAATTATTCATCAGCAAATATAGAATGAACAAAATTGTATGATATATTCAAGTGTTTCTACAAAGAGTTTGAAGGTGAGACATAAAACAGAATAACATGTACATTCATTGAATATGCAGACGAGTGGGAAGAAAATTACTCTACTTGGCTGCTCTAATAAGCAGTACACTAAAACATCGTTTTTCGCACGAGACCTCATCTTGCCTCCATCTGACTTTTCTTGATATGTAGATTAACTTTTGACAGTGAATAAATTACACTATCTGAACGAGTCGTGCAAACACTTTTGAGCTAAATCTGTTTTTCATTTATCACAATGTACAATTTGTCTGTCCTGGAAACAAAACTGTCCCTGGAAATGTATATCCTCAAACCGCCATTCTCCTCTGAGATCTTGCATTCAGAACTCTCGTTCACATCGTTAAGAAAAAAAATATATTTTAAACTTTACTTGTTGAAACTATGATCAAATACTGCATTACTAATCGACACTGCTGACTTCGCTCTCAAATTCCCAACAACACAAAAACGATATCAAACACAAAGATAACGATAGCATAGTAAATCATATTTCTACGCAAACCTCAGTTTTGTAACATAGTACTTCGAGAGGTTTTCGAGTCCACAACACTGATTTACCACACAAGACAACAAAACTATTCTACAACTGCAGCGAGACAGAAAAATACATGCAAAGCAAACCTCAACATTCATCTGATATTTTTTTTACGATTTTACATACGTTGTTGACTACAAATTTCAACACTGAAACATGCATGTGCATTAGAACCGCATGCAAAGGTAAACAGCATGCTACTGAGAAGCATGCATCTGAATTAAAAAATAATCATGCTATGTCGTTATGTGTCGTCATGCACTTAAAGAAATATTTGGTCTTCAATGGCGAGTGGCGAAAACGTAATATGCAACTCGCAGAAATAATTGTTTTACCCATCTGGTGGAGGATACTTGCAAACAAACGCAAACCAAAACAACACCTGCGTCGTTCAGGACAAACAAACTATACACGACCATAATACATGTCGACAAAGACAGGTCAGCCACATAGGACTAGACCACACGTTGCTATGCACAGGTCACATAAACGCGACTATGGCATACGTTTCTAAGGACAGATCCACCACATAGCATTATAACATGAGACAGTCAGAAACAGGTCACCCCGACAGAACTATAAAACGCAGCGCTAGAGAAAGACCACCAACACAAGATCATAACATGCATCATTTAAGACACTCGACCACAACCATGCGTCTCTAAGGTACAACTCATATATGCAGGATTATAAATACTTCTCCTAGGGACAGTTATCCAAGACAACAATGTGCATGTATAAGAACAGGTAAGCCACGGGCTCATTGGGAAGACTGGGGCCACACAGTCGAGTTTCATCAACTTGATGGATACGTTTCATTTCCCGACCAACATTGCAGAATGTCTGTGCCTCTTTGGCCTGGTTGACACCGGGATATAGTATGAAAGTAAGCGTAGAGTACAACCCTGTCATGCAGTCTCATACTAGGACGGAAATCCGTAGCATTATCTTCATCATCCTCATCCTCATCAATCGGCATAAAAAAGTATCAAATTATGTGGCCCTTCATGCCCTGCTCTCATGACGACAGTTTCGATGTCCTTTCCATGTCTATAACCCTTGGTTTGCGGCGTGCGTGCAATGCTGCCGAGGAGGCACAGAAGTTGGGACAGCAAAAAAAAAAAAAAAAAAAAAAAAAAAAAAAGGTGATCCAAAGAATTCTATACCAAGCGTGTCCTATGCATGTACCGGCCAAGCAAGACGATAGGATGAGTCTTTAAGGTTAGGTCAGCACATACGAGGACAAAATGCATTTCTAAGGACAGACCACCCAATTAAGATAGAGAATTACAAAGCGTCTATGCGTACTGAACACCCAAGTGAGACTACAGCATACGTCTCCAAGGATAGCCAACAAAAGTAATACTATAATATGACTACGTGCAAGTCACGCACGCAAGACCATAGCATATGTCTCTAAACACAGGTTACATACAAAGGACTACAACATAACTCGCAAAGGACAAGGCCCACACATACAATTTTGCTACAACATGCGTCGCTTAAGGACAAGCCACGCGCATGCGACTACGATCTGCGTTGCTAAAGGACGAGCCACACACACACATGACACAACAACATGCGTCGCTCTGGACAGGCTGAGGTCGCCTGGATGACAACTTGCAGCACGAAAAGACAGCACGCATGTTCAAAGACGTAAACAAGCAACGACTGCAATACTCCACCTCAAAAGCAGACTCTTTCTACGTGAGTTTCTCAACTCCCGATTCGTATGAGAGCTTTCTAGCTTCAAAAGATTGTGATTACAGTTTTCACGATGAAAGTAATGACCAACAGGAAAACCGATTATCATCACTTCCACGAAAACAGATTATGATAACACTTTTCACAATGAAAGTAATTATCAACAAGAAAGTCGACAACTACCATCTCCATAAAAACAGACCATTACTGAAATAAAACGGTAATCCAGACATGACATTTTCACTGAAAACGGTCAATATCACTAGTTTTGTATGCCCTTCAGATGTCCGACAATGAACCGAAAGAAAGAAAAAAAACAAACCTTTTGACCCTTCTAAGCCGCGAGCGGTGAAAAAAAAATATCATGGCAATTGCTTCCGGCGCCTTCGCTCAATAATGATTTATGGAAGGTCTACAGTCCGCGCTATGATACCAATGGCGCCATGCACATGGATCATTTTTAAATGTTTTCAGGGATACTTATCTTTTTGTTTTTTACATGTCACACTTATCTGTCTTCACATATCTTAACTGTGTTCACGAATCGTAATCAAGTTTATAGGTCATGATTACCATTTGTTTCTATGCATCATAATGATCTTTCCATAAGACATAATCTCCTTTCCTGAGTGATAATCAACCGTTTTCAGGGTCATAATCCTTTTTTCATCCGCCATGATTACTGTTTTAATGGTAATCACGCTGGGACGACAACAAAGACCAAAAAACAAGAAAATAAGAAATTATGAAGCAACATTATCAGTGTTGATTACAAATTTTCACCTGAAAACATGAATAATCATTCCCGTGTATGCGTGGTTTTGTAGTTGTTTTCGTTTCTCGAGAAAATTACGTTTTCAGAAGAAAACCGTAGATCACAGTCTTCTGAAGCAAGTGAGCTCCCATACAGTCAGACCCCCTCTGTGACATCTCTCTACCTTGCGGCCTGCGGACGCAGCGTTCCTCGCACTCTTCCCCGGTTTGCGAAGCGGTTGCCGTTGCCCTGGCAGCCGCCATAGTAAAAGCGCGTGCAGCGCTCCTCCTCCGTATCATAGTACCACACTATCTCATAGTTGGAGCACGGGCCTCGCTCGCGCGGCAGCGAGCACACGTCTGTGGTCACGTGGTCAGAAAAAAAAAAAAAGACAAGAGGAATGAAGGGAAAAGTGGGTCGACGTGGAGATGTCGAACGTAGTGAGCGCAATCAGGATGGTTGATGCGGAGGTGGGGATGTTAGACGAGAGAGAGAGAGAGAGAGAGAGAGGGGGGGGAGGGAAGAAAAATAAAATTGAATACTTTCTGTTAGTTGTGGAAGTGAAAAGTAAAATAAAACGAATGACCAGAAATAAAGATTCACCTACAATGAAAAAGGAAACGAACGAATATATACAAACACAAAAAAATGAAACAAAGGATATACATGAAAACGAAAAGAAAAAAAAATCCTCTGAGAACTGCATCTCTTAATGTGCATAAAAAGGCATGCAAATAGTTTACAGTGTGCAGGGTGATTGCGATTCTTAATTGCAAGTGAAGAGACATAAAATGCTAGTGTGGGAATAAAAAACAAAATCATCATCAGTTCGAACTGATTAAAATTTAAAAAATCTGTTATTCAATTAAATATGACTTAAAAGACAGCAGGTAAGCAAACAATAATACAAATCTAACGTTAAAAATACTCTTTGGTTTTAGAGATATCAGTTTGAAAACTCTTGTCACGGGTATTCGAAAATAATGACGAATGCAATATGTAAACGAATCTTGATAAAAGGAATATACGTTAAATTCCAACACCAAGATCCCCACTGTTAGCCACATGGTACTGTCAAGAAGGAATTAAAAAGAAAAAAAAATCAATAATTAAAAAGAAAAAAAATCAATCTGATATAAAAATTAGCATGATTAAAACCAAATCCACAAATCAGTGGACATTAAAAGATTGAATGCATAAATAAACTTGCTACATAAAGAACCTACACCAAATCATTAGGCACAATATAAACAAATTAATGAGTAAAACCGTGAATCTGATACAAGTTCAAGGGAGTAAAAAATTAAGAAACGAGTTGATCTGCAATCGCCTGTAAACGCGATTTGTTTTTTAACACAGATGTTAGAACATCAAGTTTTACAGAACGTGCCCAAAAGGAAAGGTAAGATAATACTCCCCCACCCAACCTCCCGCCCTACACTCACCAACCATTGACCCGAATTTCATTAGCACAACTCCTCCCGCAACACCTCTTGAGCTCAAGGTTGATGACTAAAAGTTACTGCCATAAGTTTACCAGGGCAAAAAGGACTGGGAGCACACAAGAAGCGCCAAAAAAAAAAGAAAAAAAAAAAACGCTAACGTGCAGGTAACCAGACCAACTCACCCCCAGATGGAAGGGTGGGGGCAGGGGTGAAGACTCGGTCCACCCCAGTCTGGCAGAATTCCAGACACTCGTTCTCGGTGCTGAAACGGTTGCCGTTGCCCTCGCAGCCGGTGTAGACGAACCTCTGGCAGCGCTGCATGGTGCTGTCGTAGTACCACTTGATGTCGTAGCCCCGGCACGTGCCAGCGTCGGGGTTCAGTCGGCACGTCTGGCCACAGGGACAACGACAAAGGCATGATATGGGACCCCACGTTCCTCAAAAGATCGTGTTTACTATTTTACTATGATAATCATGATCACTGCCAGAAAAAGATTGTGTTTACTATTTTACTATGATAATCATTATTATCACTGCCAGAAAACAGTGAACATTACCTGGAAGCTGTAATTCTAACGTAAACACAATAACTACCTCCGGCAGCATTATGTGTTTTCCGCGTCCATTGGGTAGCGTTTGTCCGTCTGCAGACTGAACACCAACTTTAATAGAACTTGGTGGAAGCACGCGATACGGTCCCAGAAAGAATCCATTAAAGTGAAAAAGAGGAAAATGGCGTTGGATAGGCCACTCACTGAGGAAGCCCATCGACGACATTACGCGACATGCTCTGCACTGAAACCCACAGGGACAGAGGAGAAGGGGGAGACCTCGGAATTCATGGAGAGACTTGGATGCAGAGAGGAAGAGAGCGGGATACACCTGGAGAGAACTGGAAAGGGCAGCCCAGGACAGGGCGTGCTGGCGGATTGTTGTTGATGGCCTTTGCTCCAGTGGGAGCTGATGGCTTGAATGAAGAACAAAGGTCTAATGCGAATCTGAAGAACAGATCTGGAACAATGATGGGATTCAGGCAGTGTTCGACGCTGTCAGAAGTTCGCTCTCCCCAGTTGGTTTTTACCAGTTTGCCACTCTTTGGAAATCAAAAAGAAAAACAAATCTGATTCCAGTTAGCAGTGAGCATTGAAGAAACAATCACGTCAGTCATTTCCGGCTTCTGGCGCCGGGCAATTCAAAGAATGCAAGAAAACACAATACCAATGAAGTCAGACATTTCAAGGAAAACCAAAGTGATGGTAGCTGTTCTCAGTAATTTATCAACTGAAGAACTGACGTTAGCCTGTTTATTGCATGAAAAAAATGATAGTTTATGTCTGTGCGAAGCACTGGATACCTCAGGAAGCAAATGAAAGGGACAGCTGGCCGATTCTTTGCGAAATTTATTCCGAAGGTCTTGATACAGGGAGCACTGAAATTAAAAAACTGTTCGTTCTTGACCTGATCACGACGAAATGGGCTCGCTTTGCCCTTTCGTTTTACTATAGTGATGCAGGTTGTTATTCAGTGGAAGCAACTGAATCTTGCTCATGGAATGGCAACGCGGAAACAGTACTTACTCGTATCCAAAAGATACCTTTGTTTACGAAAAGACAGGCTTAAAAACCTCTATAACTTTTATGTCTCTCACGGTCTCGTGTGCTTCCAGCCAATTCGTGTGTAAACGTGTCAATAAGCCTCTGTTTTAAACACATTTAGGAACATGTTTACGTCTCCAACACCTTGCTGTAACCAAACAAAATTACAACCAGTTGAACACAAGATTTCTCTTGTCTTTGAGACCCAGCATTGTTTTCCACCCTCACTTCCCGCTACCACGCCCATTCAAGCAGAGAGAGACTGACTGACTGACTGACCGATTGATTGATTGATCTTTAATACGCAAGGATGAAGATTTTAGGCCAAAGTCTCATCTTACAATCTGTCCTTGTCATGCATACATTATTTCAACACATATTGTTCATGCTAGAGAGAGAGAGAGAGAGAGAGAGAGAGAGAGAGAGAGAGAGACAGACAGAGACAGACAGACAGACAGACAGACGGACAGACAGACAGAGACGTGGAAGGAATAAGGAGAACAGGACAAAGAGACCGTGGGAATAGTAGACACGGTAAGGACACAAAGAAGAGAGGTGTATGTAGACACACACACACACACACACACACACACACACACACACACACACACACACACAACACACACACACACACACACACACACACACACACACACACACACACACACACACTACTCCAGATCCTCGCAACCCACACCAAGGCTATCTACGGTTACCCACCTCCTTTGTGCGGGCGTCAGGACCCATGCCTGAAGATCCGTGACGGGTGCACTTCCCCTGGCATGCTTCCATGGTGGCGAAGTTGTTCAGGTTGCCCTGGCAACCGCCATAGATGAACTGCCGGCAAGCGGCGCTGGCGGGGTCGTAGTAGTAGCGCGTGATGCCTGCCCTGCATGGGCCAACCACCTTGGGCATCCGCAAATGTCTGCCAACAGTCAGAGCGACAGGCGGGTGGTTGCCTCGCTGGTACGTCATCAAGGCCATCCTACTTGAACACTGCATGCGAATTCGAAGTTTCCCTCCCCCTTCCCTCTAGCCCCCGCCCCACCCCGACCCCAAACACAGAACAGTGGTCGTGTTTTTTCTGCCCTCTTGAAATTTTGTCGTTTTGTTGGTGTAAGGCTTGGGTCAAATAACTTTTTATTGTGTTTTGTTTACATGAAAACATCCCCTCTAGTCTCCACCCCACCCCCGCCGCGTGTGCTCCCAAACACAGAACAGTGGCAGCATTTTCTCTACTCCTCTTAAAATGTTTTGTCGTTTTGTTGGTGTAAGGCTCTGTTTTAAACACATTTAGGAACATGTTTACGTCTCCAACACCTTGCTGTAACCAAACAGGTTGCCCTGTCGAATAACTTTTTAAAAAAAAGACTGTGCTTTGTTTTCATGAAACCCTTCTAGTATGGAGTAAAGTCTGAATAAACATTCGTCGTTTTTTTTTTTTTCATATTCGTGTCTTAGATGTCTTCACGCACAGTTATATGTCCGTCTCTTCACGCACACTTTTATGTCCGTCTTGTGAGTACATCCCTTCTATCCTTCCGTCCATTGGCCAGTACTTCTATCTACGGCCTCATCTCTCTCTCTCTTAGTTAATGCAGTAACTACATTTTCCCTTCACATCTAGCTGCATGCACTCTTAACAGTATGTAATATACTACACTGTCCCTTTGAATGTAAACATTACGCATTATTAGTGTGATGCTCTTAAGAACAAGCTAGTTACCGGCCAGGGTCTTCATCGTGCTTACGAGGATCACGTGCATCGTGTGCGTACATTGCATCTCTCACGTTTGGAAGCCGAGGCCAAACATACAACTCTCTCTCTCTCTCTCTCTCTCTCCCCCCCCCCCCCCCCCAAAGAACTAGTTCTACCTTCAGCCTGCAGAAGTCATTGCAGGCAGCCTCCGTCTCAAAGTTGTTGCTGTTGCCCCCACAGCCGCCGTAGGTGAAGCGGACGCACTGGCCTTGGTCCGCGTCGTAGTGGTAGCGGGGCATAAAGGCCCGGCAGTTGCCTGGCTGAGCTGGCATCTGGCACACCACTGAGCACAAAGGGAAACACACATCAAAAAGTCACGAACGTTTTTTGTTTTTTTTTTTGTTTTTGTTTTTGTTTTTTGAAAGGCCGAAAGGAAGTGTGAAAAGGAGAAACATGATGCTAGGGAAAAGAACGAGGGGCGAGAGAGAGAGGAGGATAGTGGTGAGAGCCAAATGAAATTCATTATGTTTGCTTTGTTGTGAAAAAAAACAGGATTCTGTGCGCTCTTGAGTGGTGAAAGGAAACGGAATTGTGTGTGTGTGTGTGTGTGTGTGTGTGTGTGTGTGTGTGTGTGTGTGTGTGTGTGTGTGTGTGTGTGTGTGCGTGTGTGGAGTGAGTGTGTGTGTGTGTGTGTGTGTGTGTGTGTGTGTGTGTGTGAATGTGTGTGTGTGTGTGTGTGTGGTGTGTGTGTGTGTGTGTGTGTGTGTGTGTGTGTATGTGTGTGTGTGTGTGTGTGCGTGCGAGACAGAGACAGAGACAGACAGAGGTTTCTTTACTCAACACTTGGAAAAGACATTCTGGCACAGTCGCAGAGACACTATCAAAGCAGATCTGTCACGTTGAATTCTCCTGAGACAGTCCTTACCCGATGAACGCTCTCACACATTCACCAAACCATTTTCGCCTGGCTCTCTTATTTCGCTGCCAACACTGACCGACTGACAACAAAGTAAGGCCTTATCATCTACAAGAGAACCCATTCCCTCCTTCCCCCCCCCCCTTCTTCTTCTTCTTCTTCCCACCCTCTGCGATTTTTTCAACCCCCTTCCTCCTCAGGTGTTCACTGGAATGATCTTCGATGAGATTCCAGCGGCTTTTTCAAGAAGTGCAGCTCCTCGCCCTCCTTCCGGAAGTTCTGTGCGGGGTGACTTCCCATTTTCTATCACTGTCTCTACTCTTTTCAAACAGAAATATTGTTTCTCTTTACCATCGTCTGCTGTTTCTTTGCCTTTGTGGGCTACACTCCTGTCTTCAGGTCTAAGAAACTCGTATAAACTTTTTTTTCCCTCTCTGTAACATGCAAGCTTTGTTTTTTGTCGTTATCTGGCTATTTGGTTGTGACACTTGTAAATACACAGGGACAGAGGAGAAGGGGAAGACCTAGGAATTCATGGAGGAGAGACTTGGATGCAGACAGGTAGAGAGCGGGATACACCTGGAGAGAAGTGGAAAGGGCAGCCCAGGACAGGGCGCGCTGGCGGATTGTTGTTGATGGCCTTTGCTCCAGCGGGAGCTGATGGGTTGAACTGAACTGAACTTGTTAACACTGTCCAGAGTCAACAGTAACTGTCCACTCTGCAGTATATAATTGCCCATGGTCTTTTTTTAAATGTATTGTCTCGTGGCACTGAAATCAATGTTTTTATTATCTCCTTTTACTTAAAAAAAATCTGGGTGTGTAAAAAATCCGTTCCTTTTTTGAGGATATGCTGGGTTTTTCGAAGGTCTGACTCGTTTTGTGATGTGACCTTTTTGTTTCCTTGCGCAAGTCTGACCGCCCTGACAAGGCCCCGCGCGGTCGGCCTGGCACCAATAATGAAAACCTGAATAGTCATAGGCATGACTAAGCCAGGTTCTTTCCGTGCTGCGGCCATACGCTGCCACTTGATTTTTAAGCACAGAGCTTAAAGTCTGCGCAATGATTTCTTTTAAATCATGTATGTAGATTAAAACAAGTGAATATATTTCAGTTCGACACCGTTTCAAGGTGGAGAGTGCCGAGAAGTGTTTGGTGAGCTCTTCCAGTCGACTTTTCAAGTGTCTGGTGACAACAGGTAATACTGTATTTAACTGGGCTGCACTGTGCTCTATTTCTTTGTCAGTGTTAAACAGTGTTAAATGTTCTGACCCGCACTTTGTACTGCACTGCACTTTAGTGTAATGTACTTGGATTGCATTGCACTATACAGATCTTTACCGAGCTGTATTGTCCTGGGTTGTGGTATCGGACTTACCGAAATATATTGTCGGACTTACTGAAATATATTGTGCTGAACTGAAATTGTTATAGCAAACTCCTGCAATGTAACCCTGTCCCACTCCATTGTATCATTTTGTACTGTATCGTATTTCAATATTTTAAACAGCAGTTCATTGCACCGCAATGTGCTAAGCTGTGTTGCGCTTTGTTGCAATGTTTTCTACCGGGTGCATATATCTTGTCCAATGCAACAGATTTCTGCCATCCACCGCTACCCATACTTATCGTGGACAGAAGAAGAATTACCACCACCACCACCCCAAAAAAAAAAAAGTCTTATGCGAAAACTGTACCACTATTCTGGACGGACACACTACCCACAAGGCCACCCTAAACAGAGCTTTGCAGAATTCCTCATTTCTGACAATAAGCAGCCTACATTTCAGTGTCAATGGAGAAAAAACTCGGAGTACTATACGAGCGAATGATTCTGAACGAGCAAATGACATGGCAGAAACAACGCGATTCGACCCTGAGATAACGTTTCACCTGTAGAAAACTTCAGGCTCGAACTGCATTGTTTCTATACTTTTTTCTTTTTTTTTTTGTGCGTTCCGTGTACTGGGGGGGGGGGGGGGGGGGAGCACTCCTGCCTGCTGTTACTCAAATTCAACCTAATGCTGTGGAGCAGGGTTTTTTTTTCTTTTGTCTTGCAATGCAAAAGAGTTTTTAATTCCATAATCTCTCACCGTTCGGATCGTTGGAGTCGACTGGTGCAAAGGTAACTGGTTTAGGCGTGGGTGCTGGAACAGTCAGCAAAGAACAACAAAAAGTATCATTAAAAAGGAAGATGTTTCTGACTTCAGCATTTGTAACAAAGGCAACGTTCTTCCTAAAAGGAAGACGTTTCGGATTTTAGCATTTGTAACAAAGGCAACGTTCTTCCTAAAAGGAAGACGTTTCCGGATTTTAGCATTTGTAACAAAGGCAACGCTCTACCTGAAAGGAAGACGTTTCCGGATTTTAGCATTTGTAACAAAGGTAATGTTCTTCCTTGGAGTCTAATCAATCATTCTCACTAGCTGAACAATGAAGTAGTGGGGGAAAACCAGCTCACTAGCTATCAATAATAGCCTGACCATTTAGTTACATGACAGGACGAGGTGCAATGGGGGTGGGGGGGGAGGGGGGGGGGACGAGGCTCCACTCCCACTCCAAAATTTGTAAAGACAAGGGGATGGAGCAATGCTCCTCTTCCAAAAATTTCTGCAGGGGAGGGGAGGGATGCAGAATCGTCCAATAGCATATAAACACCCCAACAAAGTTTTCTTTACAAGCCGATAAAGGGGGAGGGGACGGGCGAGGGGTAAGGGAAGGGGGGGGAGGGGGCAGAATTCTCAAGGAGAAGTGTGTGTGTGTGTGGGGGGGGGGGGGGGGGGGGGGGCTTCCAAGCGAAAGCCTGAGAGTTTTTCACATGGCAAAAAATGCGAAATTGCCTCCCGGAAGGTGGAAGGAGGGGCAAGCGCGGGGGGGAGGGGGGGCTGCAGAAGGTGTCTGGGTACCTGGGTACGGTTTCTACCCCCCCCCCCCCCTCTCGTCCCGGCCCTGATTAACTCCATCTCGGGAGTCCTAGCAGCCAGCGTAAGTGAAACAGCAGAAACAGAGAACGGTCACTTTTCAGTTTTCAACAAAATTGGCTTCACCAGCCTAATATGTTGTTTCTACATACCCCTCCCCCCGCCCCCCAACCTTTCCAATATCACCCCCACCCCACACACCCCCCCCCCCCCCCCACACACACACACACACACACACAAAAATACTCTCGTATGTTCGTTCTATGGAAACAGACGGAAAGTGTGATATAGATGAAAACTCGGCACGTGCTCTGCTTCATTTCAAGGTATTCCACAACGGTGGTGCAAAACGTGACTGTTGTACCTATGCAAGCCACAAGTGCGCTCGAGTTCAGGAATGTGCATGCTTCTAGTAGGATCGGTTGGCTGCTTGCTTTGCTAATCAATGTTTCTGCTGTTCCATCCCCGGCGTGGCCGCTTTTGAGTGGCATTACCCTCAGGCCGCTCTTTGTGAGCCCATCAACCCCCCCCCCCCCCCCCACCCCCACCCCCACCCACCCACCCCCCCCTGACGGACAACATGAAGACAAACACAAGAAGAAAGAAAGAAACGATGAAGAAAACGTAACAAACAAAATGAAGACACCCGAAAAACACAACACCGTGTGTGTGTGTGTGTGTGTGTGTGTGTGTGTGTGTGTGTGTGTGTGTGTGTGTGTGTGTGTGTGTGTGTACGCGCGCACGCGTGCATTAGAGAGAGGGAGAGAGAGACAGACAGACAGAGAGACAGAGTTTGTGAGCAAGTGCCGGTTTGTGTGAGTGTGCGCAAGTCTGCGCACGTGTTATTGCACATGCAGTAATATACGAGGCGGGGTGTTCAACTCGCGCGTTGTAAAGTAAACTGATTCAGTTCATCATTATTTCGTTGTTGTTGCTGCCGATCTCGTCTCATCATCCCTCATTCCCTCCCGCCCGATCTTCCCCATGTACAGTCATCTGCAAAGACGTCCTCTCGCAGCCTCACCACCACCGACAGTTCATGAGGTGCAAAACCGAGATTAGGCCGTCGAGGGGCAACCCACGTGAGAAGACACCGCGCTGGTTTAAAGGTGATGTTTTATTGGTTCATCGTTGGACAACCCACGTGAGAAAACACCGCGCTGTTTTAGAGGTGATGTTTTATTGGTCCATCGTGGGTCATCCCACGTGAGAAAACACCGCGCTGCTTTAAAGGTGACGTTTCATGTGTTCATTGTGGGGCAACCACGTGAGAAAACACTGCGCTGTTTTAAAAGCGATGTTTTGTTTGTTCATGTAGGTTTACTACACCCTCCAAGACGCCTTGAGACTCTTGTGCGGTTGGTTACAAGGGCGTGTCTTTTCTCACCTTGTTAATAAACTGTAAAAAAAAAAAAATAAATAAAAAAATAAACCTTCACCTTCTCTTCTGCAGTAGTTGAGGCAGTCCTGTTCGGTCTCAAAGTTGTTGCTGTTGCCGCGGCAGCCGCCATAGACAAACTGTCGACACTGGCCAAACTGGCATCGTAGTACCAGCGCGGCATGTTGGCCCGGCAGTTTTTCCGGTCTCCGGGGGTAGACTGCACACCACTGCCACCACAGGTAAAGACGGACAATGCTTGTCAGACAGAGGTTTTTTCAACCAACAGGAGGGAGAGGGGAGAGAGAAACAGAAACGGAAACGTAATTTTATTCAATAAAGGCCATAGCCCCATTTGAAGGGGGATGAATTCACAAATGCTGTACAACAATGAACAAGATAAAGTGAGCAAAGTCAAAAACAAATACCAAATATTGACATGCTGATAATATTTCAGAGATCAGTTAAGTTCTCATACAGCTGAACAAGGTATTTCAGGTTCTGTTAATCAATTTGTGCGTCTTTGGAAAACTTTATACAGATATAAGCTCAGGTTCCTCATAATATGTTCTATTTGACATAAGCAGAGATACACGGAAGAGACATGGGTGTGCACAAAACTTAGGAGGAATGTATTCTTTTCTCAAGTCATCGAGAACAGGACAGCGAAGTAAAATATGTAATTTATCTTCTTTTGATATTTCACAAGTTGGACATGTCAAATTGTTTACCGTATGCCTTTTATATCGATTGCGATGCATTGTCATATCAGTGACCCCTAGTTGAAACGTCGTCAAATGTCGCTTGATGTGTGTCTACATCTAGCAGAGAACAGCTTTAACGGCTTCTAGAGGATTTAAAAGTCCTGTAGCAGGAGAATCTTTCACTTCGCTGCATACGATCTTCTCAGCTTCGCCACAATCAATCAATCAATCAGCCTTTGACGAAATTCATTCAGGAACCTTTTTACATCTTGCACTCCCGATTTAACCATACAAACCCAAACCCGTTTGGCATAACATTTCAAAAACATTCATGACCCATGTTTGTTTGCCCTTAGAATCTAGATACAACATCCTATAAGCTATCATCAGTAACCTATTTCGAGAGAGAGAGAGAGAGAGAGAGAGAGAGAGAGAGAGAGAGAGAGAGAGAGAGAGAGAGAGAGAGAGAGAGAGAGAAAGTAGAATCAATCATCAAATTTGAATGAAGTTTCGTTGCGGTGAATGGGTACAGTGCAACTTTTCACAACTTGTTCTCACACACAAAAAAGCAAGACTGAGAAAGAGGGAAGGGAAGCAGTGGTGGAGAGAATGAAGAAACGCGCCCACACATTGTGTACACGAGCATGTAATTGCGCACGCATGCATGCACGCGCAATCACACGCTCACACACACACACACACACACACACACACACACACACACACACACACACACACACACTTGAATTCTATTTACACTAACAACCCTACCATTGGGATCAGATGACTCCTCCCTTCTGTCTGGCTCTGGACGAGAAACTGCCAGAAAAAAAAATCGATCGTGATTTTCAAAAATAAGTGAAAGCTTAGTTTTGTTAAATATTTCGCAATCATGACCTTCCATGATTCACCAACGTACTATCCTATAGCGTTTTATAACTGTGACCTTTGCTACCCCACTACACTTGAAAAACGTTCACATCATGTCTTTCTGTAGGCTGTAAACATACAGTCCTAGAACCAAACTATGTATGCTTATATATCTCTGCTATCTGATTACCAAAATAATCATGTCCTATAATTCATTGACAGTCACACCATTATTTTACCAAAACATTTTACAATCATGTCCTTCAATACTTCATTCTCATCCTTTACTGAAATATTGACACTAATGTCTTTAAACAAGTTATCAACTTGGCACCCCATTCACTAAAATACTCATAATCATAATATCCTTCATTAATTCAGCAACATACCATACATTTGCCAACAATATTCATTATTCATACTCCGTCTTTCAATCTTTCACCAACAAAAACAATCCTTTCACTGAAAAATTCGTAATCGTATGATTACATCCTTCAGTAATTTTTCAACACATTGTACCATGACCAACACTGACCGTGTGAGTGACATGGCAAACTCTTGTCTACTGTCATGAGCATCAGAACTGACCGCTTGGTCTGAGTGTCCATCACGATATATCAGCAGACAATGCACGAATGCTTCGCAGCGATCATCTCCTCACTATGTATGCCTAGAACATGCTGGGTTACTTTGTTTCCTTAACGCACCGGCTATTGACAGGATTTTAGATGTGCATGTCTGATCATCTGTGTGTATACAGAATGAGGGGGCTAAATCGCCAAACACGCCTGCTTTATGTGGTGACCAAAGAAACCGCAAAAAATTCGCATGCCCCTTCAAACACATATCGCTTCTGGCTGGGATCAAATCACGCGATTCTCAGACTGAGGATCCAGTGTTGGAATCGTAGCCGATGATAATAGCAATGTCATGCGTTTTGAATGACCAGGTTCAAACAACGTTCGACAGGCATAATTTCAGTCAATGTTGTCATCAGTTCAGCCGACGGAGGAGGCCAGCTGGTGTAGGCCACATGGAGAATGATGCAAACACGACTGATAGGCAGGACGGCGCTCAGACATGTCCCAAGTAGAGGTCTTCAGACATGTCCCAAGTAGAGGTCTTCAGGCATGTCCCATGTCCCAAGTAGAGCTCTTCAGACATGTCCCAAGTAGAGGTGTTCAGACATGTCCCAAGTAGAGGTGTTTCAGACATGTCCCAAGTAGAGGTGTTCAGACATGCCCCAAGTAGAGGTCTTCACATGCCCCAAGTAGAGGTGTTCAGACATGTCCCAAGTAGAGGTCTTCAGACATGCCCCAAGTAGTTCAGACATGCCCCAAGTAGAGGTCTTCAGACATGCCCCAAGTAGAGGTCTTCAGACATGCCCCAAGTAGAGGTCTTCAGACATGCCCCAAGTAGAGGTCTTCAGACATGCCACAAGTAGAGGTGTTCAGACATGTCCAAGTAGAGATGTTCAGACATGCCCCAAGTAGAGGTGTTCAGACATGTCCCAAGTAGATGTCTTCAGACATGCCCCAAGTAGAGGTCTTCAGACATGTCCGAAGTAGAGATGTTCAGACATGCCCCAAGTAGAGGTGTTCAGACATGTCCCAAGTAGAGGTGTTCAGACATGCCCCAAGTAGAGGTCTTCACAGCAGAGGTCTTCACCTCAACGAAACGCAGAATGGCAAATGCGGCGCGCACGCGATTTCAGAGCTCCCAGCAAGTAGGTGAACCCAGACCCCCCCCCCCCCCCCCCGTATCCCCTTGACCTGATCCTGACATGTCAGGAATTGCCTCGTCTGATGTCAGCTGTATGATGGAAGTTTCCCAACAGTTTCGCGCGATTTTAAGGATCAAGAGCTGGAACATTAACGCACGTATGCAGAGAAAAGTACAGCTGCAAAATAACATAATGTCCTCAGTGAAGATGTTTGCGAATGCGGGTCAGAAGGATGGATATCATCCGCTCCTAAGTTGACAGTTCTGCCAGAGATTTCAGACAATGTGTATTGCTGCTGCATCCTTTGCTGGTACATCTCTTGAAACACTCGACATCAATACAATCAGGAAGGCATGCTTCCATTTTCTTAATGCTTCATCTCTGGAAGACGTTATCTCTCCTTCAAGCAGAAGTTACGATCTATCCTCTTACCCTATGTCTATTTACAAACTCTATGATTAAGTTTTGGTGCATTCTCCTACCCTATGTCAAGTAGACGAACGATGCAAACACGAATTTTTTCTGCATTCCACTTCCCTTACCTCTCGTACATGAACTTAACAGGCAGGAAGGTCTGCTACAGTCTCCTACACTCTCTCTTGTAAACGAGTTCTTCGGACAGAAAGTGTCGCTGCATTTTCCAACCCTAATTCTGATAGACGAGCTCTACAGCTAGGAAGTGTTGCTGCACTCTGCTACTCTAATTCTGATAGACGGACCCTACAGACAGGAAGTTCTGCTGCATATTCGAACCCTATCTCTGATAGACGTATCTGTTCAGACAACAGGTTTTTTTGTTTCCGCATCCTCTTACCGTAACTCTGGCAGAGAACTCTCGAGACGAGAAATTTCGCAGCATTATTTTACCCTGGTTGTGGTGGACGAACTCTCCAGACGACAAATTTCACTGCATATCTTTCCCCGTTTCTGATTCGTGGCAGACGAACTCTCCAGACAATATGTGACACCGCACTTCTGACCCTGTCTTAATATGACGAACTCTACCGACATGAAGAGGAGTGCCACCACCTTCTCTTACCATCCTCCCTCCGGCAGTAGTCCAGACAGTCCTGTTGGCTTTCGAAGTTGTTGCCGTTGCCCTGGCAGCCGCCGTAGACAAACTGTCGGCAGGAACGGGTGTCGGCGTCGTAGTACCAGCGGGGGAAGGCGGCCCGGCAGGGCCCCGTCTCCTTGGGCATGCGGCACACCACTGCCAGCACAGAGAACTCGCTGTAGCCCCTCACCATGTCATCTGAATGTCGTCTCTCCATGACGACGATGATGGTGGCCGTGGTGGTGATGGTGATAGTGGTTGTGATAATGATGGTGATGGCGGCGATGGTGATGGCGAAGATGGTGGTGGTAGTGGTGGTGATAATGATGGTGATAGTGACGATGGTGATGATGATAGCGATGATGGTGGTGATGATGATGGAAGAGAAGCATGAAGGAAAGGCTATAATTACAAGGTCTTTGGTTCCAGCGAAAGCAGTATTATCTTCCATAGTCGAGTCTCAAATCTGAACTGAATGGATAATCATCAATTCAGAGTTGATTTTGTTTTTAAAGTGTATCCAGTCTTTATCATAATAATAACTTTATGCCTCTCTGTTTTCTGTTAATTTATTTTTTTCCTACGACTTGGAGAATAAGAATAAGTAATAATAAAGTCATAACCTCTCCCTTTCTGATTTCATGAGATCAGACTATTACCTGTTTTACAAAGACTGTAAATCCAAGGAATAGGGGAAAGGAACCTCTATTAACCTTTTGAAAAGGCAGCGAAATGAATATACAGATATGCTATACTGAACAGCCAAATACACACACACACACACACACACACACACACACACACACACACACACACACACACATCCCCCACAAACACAATACAAAAAAGTGTACTTGCCAGAAAGGAATCGAGGAAGAGTGTGAAATAAAGCATAGAAGTAAAAAAAAATAACATGAAATGAAAGGAAAGATGTGAAGAAGTCTGAAAATGGCTGAAAAAGGCAATTTTTCACCGACGAATAAGCCAGTCAACAATGTCCTTGAACAACACTCACCTTCGGGATCGCTGGATTCCCTCCTGTCGGGTTCCTCGGGTCGGACAACCGGAGCCTCCGTGGTCGTCCTCACTGCAACTGATCAGGACGACAGTCACACGACTGGTGTTTCATTAATGTCACGACAAAGTATCCTTGGCCCTTTCTTTCCTCATACATTTGTTTGTGGCAATCACACGACGATTACAACACTTTCTGTAGACAAAAACTGTTCATCCATCCATGTATCTTCAATACGGACGTACAGCCAACGAGTTAACCGCGCCTGTTTGTTTGTTTATTGCAATCGTTATAATATACTTCTTTTTTTCATAAACTAGTGAATGTTGGCAGATTATCCTTGTTTACTTGTCCTTCAGTATTTCATTATCATCCTTTCACTGAAATATTCTGATTCACGTCTTTAAACTATTTATCAGCTTAACCTAATGTCCTCGGGTGAAGATACATGCGAATGAAGGTCAGAAGAATGGATTTCATCCGCTCCGAAGACGACAGTTCTGCCAGAGATTTCAAGACAAGGTGTACTACTGCTGTATCCTCTCCTGGTACATGTCTTGAAACACTCGACATCAATACAATCAGGAAGGCATGCTTCCATTTTCTTATCGCATATATCTCTCGAAGAAGCGCTCTCCTCTTCAGGCGGAAGTTACGATCTATCCTCTTACCCTGTGTCTATTTACAAACTCTATGATTAAGTTTTGGTGCATTGTCCTACTCTATGTCAAGTAGACGAAAGCTGCAGACACGAAATTTTTCTGCATTCCACTTCCCTTACCTCGTACACGAACTTAACAGGCAGGAAGGTCTGCTGCACTCTCCTACACTATCTCTTGTAAACTAGTTCTACGGACAGAAAGTACCGCTTCATTTTCCTACCCTAATTCTGATAGACGAGCTCTACAGCTAGGAAGTGTTGCTGCACTCTGCTACTCTAATTCTAACAGACGGACTCTACAGACAGGAAGTTCTGCTGCATATTCGAACCGTATCTCTGATAGACGTATCTGTTCAGACAACAGGTTTTTTTGTTTCTGCATCCTCTTACCATAACTCTGGCAGAGAACTCTCGAGACGAGAAATTTTGCGGCATTATCTTACCCTGGTTCTGGCAGACGAACTCTCGAGACGAGAAATACCGCAGCGTTATCTTACCCCGTTTCTGGTTTCTGATTGACGAACTCTCCAGACAAGATGTGTCACGGCACTTTCTGACCCTATCTTAATGTGACAAACTCTACCGACATGGAGAGGTGTGTCACCACATTCTCTTACCATCCTCCCTCCGGCAGTAGTCCAGACAGTCCTGCTGGCTTTCGAAGTTGTTGCTGTTGCCCTGGCAGCCGCCGTAGACAAACTGTCGGCAGGACCGGGTGTCGGCGTCGTAGTACCAGCGAGGGAAGTAACCCCGGCAGCGCCCCGGCTCCTTGGGCATGCGGCACACCACTGCCAGCACAACACATTTACTGCAACCCCTCACGCACCATCTGGACGTCTTCTCCATGACGATGATGATGGTGGTGGTGGTTGTGGTGATAATGATGGTGACGACGGTGATGATGATAGCGATGATGGTGGTGGTGGTGGTGTGGTGGGTAATGATGGTGATAGTGACGATGGTGATGATGATAATAATGACGATGGTGATGATAAAGATGGCGGTGGTGGTGGTGATGGTGGTGATGGTGATGATGATGATGATGATGATGATGATGATGATGATAGCGATGATGATGGTGTGAAAATGGTGATGATGGTGTCGATGGTGATAACGACTATGGTGGTGAAGGTGACGATGGGGATGATGATGATGGCGTTGGTGATGATGATCACAACAACGAGAATGACGAAGCCAGAGTTATATTTTGTTGTCACCGCAACGACAATAACAACGAATGAAGAGAATAGTTCTCACGATGATGATATCGATAATAATGACGATAATAATGTTGATAATTAAAAGACAAACAGCAATGTCGATGATGCTGATGATGATGATGATGCTGATGATGATGATGGGGGTGGAGGGGGGAAAAACGCAGAGGGGAAGGAGGAGGAGAGGAGAAGCATGAGGGAGGGGTATAATTACGAGGTCGCTAGTACCAGCGAAGCCATCATTATCTTCCATGATTAAATCTAAAATCTGAACCGAATGGATAATCATCAATTCAGAGTTGAACTTTCTTTTAAAGTGTGTCCAGTCTTTAATATAATAACAACTTTATGCTTCTTTATATTCTTCTCATCTTAAATTTCCTTATGACTTGAGAATAGTGTAGTAATAAAGTCATATCCTATCCCTTACCGATTTAACGACATCAAAATAATATTACCTTTATTACAAAGATGATAAATCCAAAGATAGGAGAAATGACATCTAATGACCTTTTCGTAGGAGAGCGAAACGAAAATACAGACATGCTATACTAAACACACACACACACACACACACACACACACACACACACACACACACACACACGCGCAGACGCACTCACACACACACACACAGATACACACACACACTCATGCACACACGCAGAAGCACCCCCCACAAACACAACACAAAAACAAGTGTACTCGCCAAAATCGAGGAAGAGTGGGAATTTAGCACAGAAGCAAAACGAAAATAACATGAAAGGAAAGATGTGAAGAAGACAGAAAATGGCTGAAAAAGGCAATTCTTCACCGACGAATCAAGCCAGTCAATAATGTCCTTGAACGACACTCACCATATGGATCGCTGGATTCCCTCCTGTCGGGTTCCTCGGGTCGGAACCGGGAGCCTCTGTGGTCGTCCTCACTGCAACAGATCAGGACGATAGTCACACAACTGGCGTTTCTTTAATGTCAAAACGAGGTATCCTTGGCCCTTTCTTTCCTTGTATATTTGTTTGTGGCAATCCGATGACGATTACAACACTTTCTATAGACAAAAACTGTTCACCTATCCATGTATATTCAATGCGGATCTACAGCCAACGTATTAACCGCGCCTGTTAGTTTGCTTATTTGTTTGCTGCAATCGTTATAATACACTTTTTTCCATGACTAGTGACTGTTGGTAGATTATCCTTGTTTACTTGTCCGCATCATATTTTTCTGCTATCAGTACAGAAACTGTCAAGATTCCAGTGCTTGTTTACTGCAGTCGTGAAACAACTGGGCAGTATCCTTGTTCGTGTATTTGTTTGCTGTAAGCTGTACCATTACTAGGTCGTCTCCGATTGTTCGTTTGTTGCAAGCACGCACTTACCTTTATTAATACAATTGAAATCACAAAATTGTTTGCTTGTTTGGCGAGCGTTTGTTTATTTAATCACACAGTAATCCTACGAAAGGAAGACTCCTTAAGACCTGTCATCTATGAGGCAGAAATATACGACTGTCGCCAGTCGTTTGTCATTTATGATGACGAAAGTTGTTTTCTGTGGAATACATTTTATAACCGTAGCCAATTATCTGTTAGTGAAGATGATGAAAAATGATCTTACATAGAATCTAGCATATAAAATGTCACCAGTTGTCAAGTCTGTCTGGTATTTTTAGCTATCAAAGCAAGTCAAGGAGTGGATATGAAAAACGCTGAACGTTCTTTTCATTCATTTTACAGCACCCCCCCCCCCCCCCCCCCCCAGGCCTTCCCCCCCCTTTTAAAGCCTTGAGCTTAAGAGAGAAGGAATGGATAGTTGGTGAGACTGATATGCAAGACCCTGGGTCAGATCATTTCTTTTTTCACCATAATCGTCTGTAAGCCCCCTTACGCTAACAGCTGACGGTAAGCTAACAGCAATGTGTGTACTCCCTTGCGGATGTAGGCTACTCCTCCTTTCCCACAGCCTCAAGCATGGCACGTGTCGTCCGTCATCGAGCCAGTTACAGCTAGTGCATCTTTAGCAACATTCCCATGCTCGGAAGATGCTGTTTACCATCCTCATCGGTGCACAGTCTCTGTGTGTGTGTGTGTGTGTGTGTGTGTGTGTGTGTGTGTGTGTGTGTGTGTGTGTGTGTGTGTGTGTGTGTGTGTGTGTGTGTGTGTGTGTGTGTGTAAGTGATCAAGGATAGCGCAGGCAGTATCGCTGACCCGGGTCTCACTGAACACGCGTAAAGCAGCCAATACTATGATATGCATTCGCTCATCTGGTTATTCACAGCGCCAAACTTGAAAATACAATTCAACGCGATGAGAACAAAACAAAACCAAAAAAAAAAAGAACACTGATCTAAGTCCACTTATCCAGTCTGGTATCTCTCCTCTAACAGAGCACTGAGGCTAGAAGAAAATGTTTTTTTTTTCTCTCTGTTGTGACACCCCCTTTGCCGAAACAACCGCAAGGACAAGCAGATAAAGACTGCTATACGGATGACTCTGCTTTTCTTTTCCTCCCCCTCCTACATCCTTTCCCCCTCGTCCTCTTCCTCCTCCTTCCCCCTCGTATTTCACCACTTTTTTAACTGTCATCATCTTCTTCCATTCCTGTCTATCGTTCACATATTTGGGCATTATTTTAAAAAAAAAAAAGGATAACAATTGCTGTTTCCATGTAAAATTATTAGTGTGTTGATTCTGTTGCCGTATACTTGCATTGTACGTTGAAACAAACATGATCGATCTTTTCAAAAACAACAACTGCTCTTTCCATGTGAAATCATTAACGTGTTGATTCCGTCTCTTTATACTCGCTTTGAACATTGGCAGAAACATGATTCATCTTTTCACAGAGAGCGTTCTGAAAACATGAGGACTTGTTTGGAAAGTTAGAAAAAAAAAAATCTCTCTCACAGTCCTCCTGCACTTTCCACTGTCTAGGACCACCACCACCACCACCACCACCATCACCACCCACCACACCACAATACCAGTCCTCACCGTCCGTCGCCTTGCTGACGACGATGGTGCGGCGCTGCACGTCGCTGTAGGGGATGCTGCGGCAGTAGTAGGGTGGCCGTGTCCTCCTTGCGGGCCCGGGAGATGACCAGCTCGCTCGTCAGGCTGTGCTCGCTGGGCGCGGGCTGCGAGCGGATGGACAGGTGGTCGTGCTCGCGCCCGATGCGCTTGCCGTTGATGAACCATTCGATCAGCGTGGGCATGGTGGGCCCCTCGGCACGGCACGTGAGGCGCAGCTCCGACCCCTCCAGCACCTTGTCCCCGCCCATCATCACCACTGATGGAACACAAAGGAAAGACAACCGTGAACACAGCGTTCCGGGAACGGGGACGCATCTATTGTGTTCTTTATTTCTATTCTAAGGCTGCCACACCAAAAATTAATGCGCCAAGGCCTTGCTTTTCAAGGAGACGAGTATTTACAGACTGGCCCAGTTGGACTGTTTTGAGAAGTTTTATTGTGTGTCCGAAAGATGATTCTGTTCGTTTTCTTTCATATTATGGCCATCAAGGTGTAATCCAGGTCGTTTCCAAGCAGGCAGATTAAAATCCAAGGGATATGATTTTTGGGAGCTTCCTGCTGGCGCAAAGACAGGTTCTCGGGTGGAGTGCAAAGGCCTGAAATGTGACCGCGACTAAGCGGAAGATCATATATTAGAGGACTGATTGATTTCATCGGAGGAAATTCCCCCAAACACGGGAAATGATTGGAAAGTGGTTCTTTCGATCACCTATCAGATTACATTTAAATGCTGGCTCAAATTTATGGTGGGCCTCGAAACGCTAACATGGTTTATATAGTGTTGTAGTGTAAAATCCTAACTGGTTTATATAGTGTTGTTGTGTGTAAAATCCTAATTGATGCATGAGGCCTGTACAAGACAAAGCTCATGGCGTCCTCCTCTCGAAGAGTTTCAGTTCGTTCCAAATAGTTGGAATGGCAGAAGGAATACCCGTTCACGAACGAGTGGATAGAAGCGTTTTGAATGAGGAAGGAAGCGACAGAATTTAGGCGATGTGCAGATTCTTCAGGTGTGTTAGGAGAGGCGAGAGGGTGACGTGTAGATTTAGATGGCGCTTTAGATACGCTTGTGAGTGAGGTGTAAGACTCAACAGATGTTTCAGGGGTGACGACGCTAGGGCGACTTGCGTGTTTCTGACGTGATCATCACGAGTGACACCGATTTCGGTACTGTTTTAGGGGTGCTCACGATGCGAAATGTAGATTTAGGCGGTGTTTTAAGGGTGATATCAAGGTGAGCTATAAATGAAAGCGATGTTTTACGACTGATAATGAGGCGAAATGTAGATTTAGGTGGGGGTTTTTTTTTAACTATTTTTTTTTTTGTGGTGATGACCGAGGTCTGAAGGTGTAGAGCTAGTTAGAATTTCCGGGAGGAGATGGACCTTGGTGGACTGGTCACTGACCGTGTGGACTGACGGGTTCCATTAAAGGTGGACGTGAGATATAAACTGTCAATTATGGCTGCTTTTGTGCTGGTGAAAGGATGGGAATGCAAGCGGGCGAATGACATTCTGTGTGTGTGTGTGTGTGTGTGTGTGTGTGTGTGTGTGTGTGTGTGTGTGTGTGTGTGTGCGTGTGTGTGTGTGCGCGTGCGTGTGCGCGCGCGCGCGAGCGTTAAAGTGTGCCTGCGCTTATACACGCCATCCCCCCCCCCAACACACACACTAAACCTTGCACCACCATCTCGTAACCCACCCCTCCCCACCCACCCACCACCACCCATCCCTTTCCCCAGTCAAACAGAACACCCCCACCCACCCACTCACACCACCGCCCTCTCCGAAACTCACAGGCACTGGACACGGGCGGCGGGTTGAAGGTGTAGGGCGCGGCGTGGTGGTGGTGGTGGTGGTGGTTGGCGCCGGTGTGGTGGGGACCACGCCCATGCAGGTCTGCTGGCACTCCTGCACGGACAGGAAGTTGTTCTCGTTGCCCTGGCAGCCGGACCAGTAGAAGGCGCGACACTGGCGGTCCAGGGGGTCGTAGAACCAGCGCGGCAGGCGGCCCCTGCAGGGACCGGGTCCTGAGGCATGTCGCAGATGCTGACGAAGTCTGCGAGCAACCCAGCGTTCACACACACACACACAACGATCAGCGCGATTGAAGGGACAGGTAGGGTGGAAGAGAGATACGATGGCCAGGGGTGAAGGACCAGGTGGACAGAACTGAAGGACAGCGTAGGAAGGAAGGGTAGGACTGAAGGATGTGATCGTTAGCCAGGAAGGAAGCCAGGCAGATAGAAAGGAAGAACAACACAGAAAGAACAATAAGGAATAAAAGACAGGGTGCTGGAAGAAGATAAAGGAAAGAAGGCAGGCAAAGAGGAAAGCGGGCGAGAAGCAAGATACATTGGAAGGATGGGTGGGTACGAAGAATAACACAGAAAGAAAACATGAAGGGGTAGAAATGAAGAGAAGGAAGAACGGAAGCAGGAGGGAGCGACAGGCAGAGTTGAAAGGACGGACATACAGTAAAGAAAGATATGTGAAGGGAGGCGCTAAGTTCAGCACAGAAAAGAGGACCTGCGGACAGGAAGAACGGCTAGCCAAGGTGGAAAGAAGATGGGAAGTTAGGAAGGACTGGCAGGGGCAGCGGAAAACAACAGGAAGGAGAGGACAAGGTTGGAAGGAAGGAAAGAGGTAAAGAATAGGAAAGAATGGATAGCGGATCGCTAGGAACGAAAGATGCGAAAGAAGTAAGGAACGAATAAACCCATGGAAGGAGAAAGGAAGGACGGGAAAGGAGTAGGGCCTAGACAAACTGAGGCTCAAGAACCAGAAAGCTGAACCCAGCAGAGGCCAGGCTCTTGCGATCAAGCCTCGCACAACGACAAAGTCTGTGCGCCACAAGGTGTCAATTTATGAGTGAAGGGGACGGTACAGACGGAGGAAGACAGGTATGGAGGAAGGAAAAAGCAGAAAGGAAGTGAGCATACAAACAAATACCAAAGGATGAGTTGGTAAACGAGAGGAACGCTACCAAAACAGGAAGAACATAAATCAGCGTGAACCTAAATCAAAAAGATCTACGGACGCGGACTGTCCGTCTTTTTCATACTTACCGACTAACACACCCCCCCCCCCAACATTCCCTACTCTTCCCATCTTTCCTCCCTCCCTCGTGTTCTCTCTCAAGAGAAAAAAAACAAAGGTGTAGAAGGTATGGAAGAGACTGAGCAAAACAGAAAAGAAGACGAAGAAGTAGAAAAAGAAGAACAGGAAGGAGAGGAGGAGGAAGAGGAAGAGAAGGAAGAAGATGATAATGACGATGACGACGACGACGAAGAAGAGTGCTGATCACTGAAACTGGTTCCTTTGTGACCAGAACCTCTGCGACTATACACTCCACTATAAGCAAAACCCCTTAAAACAAAGCAAAACAAATAAGCCCAACAAACCACACTGACCACTAGCCCCGGTCTTGGAATACAGGAGCTTCAATGGGGATGCGCCCCGATCTTACGCCCATCTAACAGATACACCCACAGACACAGCGTGCTGTCAACTAACCCCGGCCCTCCAATACAGAAGTTTCTGGGGTGATGCACATCATCTTACACCCATCTAACAGACACAGCCACAGACACAGCACACCCACAGATACAGCACGCTTGCAGACACAGCACACACCCACTGGCAGCACACACCCCACTGACAGCACACTTACAGACAGCACACCCACAGACTCGGCACACCCACAGACACAGCACGCTTACAGACACAGCAAACCCACAGACACAGCACACTCACAGACACAGCACACACCACAGACACAGCACATCCACAGACACAGCGCACCCACAGACAGCACATCCCAGACACAGCAAGCCCACACAGCACAGACAGCACATCCACAGACAGCACACCCACAGACACAGCACACATCCACAGACACAGCACACCCACACACAGCACACAGACACAGCACAGACAGCACACCACAGACACAGCACATCACAGACACAGCACATCCCACAGACACAGCACAGACAGCACACCCACAGACACAGCACAGACAGCACACAGACACAGCACACCCACAGACACAGCACAGACAGCACACAGACACAGCACAGTGTCGCGCACTGACCCGGGTCCTCGGTGACGGGTGCCTCCGTGGCGATGCACTCCGCCTCGCACTCGTCCCGGTTTTCGGTGACGAAGCGGTTCTCGTTGCCCTGGCAACCGCCGTACCAGCACTGCGCGCACACACCCTGGCGGGCGGTGTCGTAGTACCAGTTGACCACGTAGTTGGAGCACGGTCCCCGCTCCGACGTCCCGGCGCACCGCTCCCGTCCTGCCAGGAGAAAGGTGGGCAGTTAGCGCCCCATTGCCTTCCTACCCCCATAACGCCGCTTAGGGGATTTACATAACCCTGTAACTTGACTTATGGGAATTATATACCCCCATAACTTGACTAACGCGCTTATGGAATTATATACCCCCAACTTGACTTATGGGATTTATATACCCCCATAACTTCGCTTAGGGGGATTTACATACCCCTATAACTTGACTTATGGGATTTATATCCCCCCAACTTCGCTAGGGGATTTATATACCCCCATAACTTGACTTATGGGATTTATATACCCCCATAACTTCGCTTGGGGGATTTATTTACCCTCACAACTCCACTTAGGGGATTATATACCCCCCATAACTCCGCTTGGGGGATTTATACACCCCCATAACTCCGCTTGGGGGATTTATACACCCCCTAACTCCGCTTGGGGGATTCATATACCCCCATAACTTCGCTTGGGGATTCATATACCCCCATAACTTCGATTGGGGGATTTATATATCCCCATAACTTTGCTTAGGGGATTTATACACCCCCATAATTCGACTTAGGGGATTAACATACCCCCATAACTCCACTTATGGGATTTATATACCCCCGTAACTTCACTTGAGAGATCTATATCCCCCCATACCTCCCATTAGGGAACTTATACACACCCATAACTTCACTTGAGGGATTTATATCCCCCATAGCTCCGCTTAGGGGATTTATATACCCCAATAACTTCACTTGGGGGATTTATATCATCCCATAACTCCACTTAGGGGATGGGGAAGGTGAACAGTTAACCCCCTTTGCCTTGCTACCCCCCCCCCCCCCCCCCATAACTCCGCTTAGGGGATAAGGATAGGTGAACAGTTTGCCTTGCTACCCCCCACCTCCCCCCCACCCCCAACTCTCTGGGGAAGGAGAAAGGAACAGGTAGCTCCCCCTCTTTGCCTTGCTACCTCCATAACTCTACTTAGGGGATGGTGAGGTACACTGAAGACTTCCTGACACAATCCATCCATCTGCCACAGTTCACTGCAGCCCTTACAGACCCGACTAAAGGAGGACAGACCTGTCCACACCTTGATGTCCTCCTCCCACCTCTTCTTCCGCTTGTTTCTTCTTTGACGTCCTGGCACTGTGCGCTTCACGATGGGTTCTGGCCAGGCTGGTTGTTTCTGAACCGTACCCATACTATTTCAACTTTCTTTTTTTTTTTTTTTTTTAGCATCGGCAAGAATGTCATCCGGTCTAGTGCCCTGGCTGACTCTGTTGCAGACTTTCTCCTTATCCCGACGAACCGATCGTTTTCGCCCCCCATCTATTTCTGTTTGTTGCCAGATAACGAAAACACACAAAAACGCCACCAACAAAACTCGTAACCAGCCCCGTTGTAAGAATATTTTGTTGAAAGATGACATGTGGCCACGAGAAGAACTCGTTAAATTGTGGAGCGGATTTGTGGTGTAGATCGAACAATGGATCGTGGATGATTCGGCAAGATTAATGTGGACACAGGCGGTAACTGCTTCAGTCCGTACCATCTGTCACCAACAATTACTTCCCCTGGTGAGCGATTTCCCTCCCGAGTGTCCTAGTCTGTAAGATTTTGTTTTCCCCGATGTTCAAGGTAGCGCTGTACAGGCCCATATTTCAGAGATCAATACGGAATGCCAAAGTTTCGCAAGCAAACAGAAACACATATATGATCAATGAATGTCTGTAAACCCTTCTTCTTTTAACCGAGTATGAGATGTTCGTAACACGCAACATCACTTCTCATTTTAGTTAGCGCCGCTGTTGTCTGTGCTCTTCTTCTGCCGGAGCGTCCAGTTTGGATCCTCCACCGTCAATGACGATGACACTCGTGTTTTCAAGAATCTGAACTGTATTTTCAGGCGTTCTACTTCGATTTTTCTTTCTCGGTGTTCTAAGAGTTGTAGACTTAACTAGCATGGTGATGGTGGCATCAAGACCACGACAAGAAGCGCGAAGCAGATGTAAACCAGAACAACAATTTCTAGAGAGATGTCACCGTTTCTGTTCTAATGTTTTTGAAGGTCGTGGTTTGACTAGTCCAGTCACACGTTGTTTGGAAATGTATGCGAAGCAGACCGTTTCGTCCGTCACTGTGTTGGACTGTATTGCATTGTGTTTTACTTGTACTGTTACTGTGCTGCGCTGTACTTTACTGATTTGTGGTTTACACCCTCTTAATGCTAAGATATTGCACTGCATTGCCATATAAGAGTTAATTGCTACGATATGAACACACACACACACACACACACACACACACACACACACACACACACACACAGACACACACGCACGCTTACCCTCAACACTTCCAAACTCCAATCACACACACACACATTAATGCACGCACACCTTCAACTTTTCCCGCCCCCATCCCTCCCTCTCACATACACACACAAACATACACCACACACGCGCGCGCGCGCGCGCACGCACGCACACACGCACGCACACACACAACACACATGAACACAATACCTCCAACACCAACATCACTCCTGACAGTTGTAGTGGTGGTCGTGGCAGTGGTGGTGGTGGGCCTGGTTGGGGTGGGTCGGGCGGTGATGGGGGTGCGGCAGCCCCGTTGGTTGGGTCCGGAGGCGGCCGTCACGCGGTCCGGGCAGCAGCCGTAAGTGGACTCCTGGCAGTCCGCGTACACACCGCTCCCCCCTTCCCCTTCGTCACCCACCAGGTCCTCGTCCTCACACCCTTCCCTGTTGTAGCCTGCAGCACAGAATGGGCATCGAGACGAGTGTTGAAAAAAAGATCAACAGCAGCGGCAGCAGTACTTATAGGAGTAGTGGTAATAGGAGTTGTAGTAGGAGTAGGAGCAGCAGGAGTAGTAGCAATACAGCGGCAATAGTAGGAGTAGTAGTAGCAGCAATAGTAGTAGTAGTAGTAGTAGTAGTAGTAGCAGCAGTGTACTAAGAGTAGTAACAGCAGCAGTAGTTGTAGGAATAGTAATAGCAACAACAGCAGTAGTAGTAGTAGTAGCAGTAGTAGCAGGCAGTAGTAGTAGAGTAGGAGTAGTAGTAGCAGCAGTAGCAGTAGCAGCAGAAGCACAGACAGCACTAGCAGGAGGAACAGGGGTATCTGTAGCACTATCAATACGCACGATACGGGCATTCAGCATTAGCAGCATCGTTCAACAGACGCAGAGAAGGTAACAGTACTAGAAGTGACAGGGACGGAAGTTTAGTAACCGCATAGCAACAGCAGATGCTGCCGCCGCAGCAGAAGCAGGATCATCATCAGCAGCAGCAGCAACAGCAGCAGCAGCGCAGTAATAGTAGTAGTGGTAGTAGTAGTAGTAGTAGTAGTAGTAGTAGTAGTAGAATCAGAGAGTAGTAGTAGTAGTAGTAGTAGTACTTTTAGCAGCAGCAAAAACAGGAGCAGCGTCAGAAGCATAAGTGGTTGTAATAGCAAAAGATGACAGTTTAATGGGACATAAGCAGAGAGGCAGCAGCAGCTGGAACATCAGTGTAATAGCTGTGGTGGGTGCTATTGCTGCTGGCGTTGGAATCTTATGATGATATAGCTTTTACAGAATCAAACAACTGACGAGCTAATAATAAGAAACAGGGTGGACCAGTGTAACATCATAGACTCTAACAACGTCTCTCTGTGAATTGCCAAGGCTTGTGACAGTTTGAAAGACGATGTCAGGTCTTCAAACCACCAGATTAACAAAAAAAAAGTGACCATCGTACTACCTTCCACAACAATTCTAAGAAATTCATTCATACTTAGCAAATGAATCAGGGCGCCGAATTCGAGAATAACCGGGTTTGGAGCCTGATGTTATCGCAGTCTACTGTGAGGATGACATTAGTTCAAGAATAATTTTGACATTAAAACAGTAAGCACAAAGAAGAACTCACAAGAACGCACTGGCTTTGTATTATAGAAGCGACAGATGACGTTACCTTGTGCGGGCGTCTCTCCATCCTCGCAGCATCCGTAACGGCTAGACTGAAAGATACAGGAACACGAGGTGAACGACGGGCAACTGATTGAGAACAAGACAGTATAAGAGAACACGACAGTGTCAGAACATGGCAGTATGAGAACATGAGAGTATGAATATATTAAAGTATAACGCATGATGACATACATGACATGATCTCTCTCTCTCTCTCTCTGTCCCCTTCCTCCTCCTCCATCCCCATCCCCGCACATACATTAAGAACTTGAGAAACGCTTTAGTATTGAATAAAACAAACCATGAGGCAAAGAACTACAGGAGAAAAGAAAATGGTCATGGGCACTTTTTTCAATAAATGAATAATAGATGGACAGACGGACGGACGGACGGACAGACGGACTTACAGGTAGATAGAATGATATATAGAGAGACAGACAGACTGATGGATTATTATCAGTAATCAACAAATAGACTGATATGAATATGCAAAACAAACTGTGGAACAAGAAGTGGTGGAAGAAAGGAAAACGAACGTTGGTTACACATGCACTAAAACCACAATAAATGAATGAATGTACGAAAAAAAAAAAACGTACAAATGAGCAAACACACACACACACACACACACACACACACACACACACACACACACACACACAATGACACAGCCTGTCTTGGGTATCCAAGGTCTGACCAGCCCGTTGGGCTAGTGCGTAGGTCAAACATCTGCTAAGTCGCAGCCACGGAACCCACTTCTTAAATCTCTCATCTCAGTCATTCACTCATCATCTATCCAAATCAGCTTTTAAGTCACGCGCAGCGTGGTCTCGAAACTCAGCGGGTATGGTGTAGCGTATATGGACTAGTCCGCACGCAGCGACACCTCCTTGATGAACACACACACACACACACACACACACAGAAACACACACACACACACACACACACACACACACACACACACACAGAAACACACACACAGAGAAACACACACACACAGACACACACACACACACACACACACACACACACACACACACACACACACACACACACACAGAGAAACACACACACACACACACACACACACACACACACACACACACACACACACACACACACACACACAGAGAGACAACACACACACACACACACACACACACACACACACACACACACAACACACACACACACACACACAGAGAGAAACACACACACACAGAGAAACACACACACACACACACACACACACACACCACACACACACACACACACACACACACAGAAACACACACACACACACACACACACACACACAGAGGCTAAGGGGAAGGGGAACCAGGGGAAGGGAGAGAACACAGGGGAAGGGAGATAACACAGGGGAAGGGAGAGAACACAGGGGCTCACCTGGCAGTGTTCAGACATCCCTGATACCGGGGTCCGGAGGCTGGCGTGACGCCATCCCGACAACAGCCGTAGGTGGTCGCCGCGCATCGGTCCACCTGATTGGACGGCAAGATCTGGGTTCCTGCCACACACACACACACACACACAAGCACGCACACACACGGACGCATCCGCATACACGCACACGCACGTGAAAACACACACACACACACACACACACACACACGCACGCATCAACACACACACACACACACACACACACACACACACACACACACATCATATGCACGCACATCGATATCAGTGGAAACGTCGGCCAAATGAGCATAGATTCTAAATCCTCAACATTATGCACACCGGTTAGTGCGAGTTAATAATGAAAAAAAAAAGTTTTAAAAAGACAAAATAATAATAATTACAACAACAATAATAATCGTGGTTTAGATCATTATCATCATTGTTACTATATTACACGTAAAATGTCGTGTTTTGTTCATAAAAACCTTATTCAGCTCTGCTGGCCGACAGAAAATGCGTTGCGTATAAGACCAGTTGGCCAGATTTCAGCCTCGACTGGGTTTAAAAAAACCTAAAATTTGCTGTGCGCAGACAGAGCCATTTAACTTTTAATTATTCCATTATTTTCATTATCATTATTTCTGTCTGCACTGCACTCTTTGGCGTATGTATGAGTTTGATCAAAAAATGCTTTCAGTCTGCGACTTCAGTTTGAGAAACTTCCGCTGTGTTGAGACGTCCGAGACAAACCTGAAGGTGCCGTCTGCCGCAGCTTTGCAAGGGGAAGAACTGTGCATATGTCCGTAGTCTTAAAAAAAAAAAACCTAAAACACAGTTCTCTCTCTTAGGCCACACGGGTTCAGGCTTGCTGTCGCATGTAACGTACTATCCCTTCGTCATGAAAGAGCGCATCTTGTTGCGCACAAAAACCATTCCCTGAACAAAAAATAAATAAACAAATAGAGCATCTCCCATGGACTTTTCTTCTCTTGCAAACAAAGTTGTTTTTTTTTTCTTTAGGATTCCTATTAGTGTTGAACCTTGAGACCTCAAAATATGATGGGGTAAAGCACCCGGTTTGCTCGTTCGAACCCCAGTGACGTCCTACGCAACTTGAAATCGCTGTTCTCGCTGCCCATCAGGCGTGCACTCGTTCTAGTTCCTGCGTAGTATTAGATGGCCCCCGACCCCACCCCCCTATATTCACCCCACACTCAACTCTCCTCTATCCCCCCTCCCCCCCCCCCCCCCCAAAAAAAAAAATCTCGTGGAATGGATATATATATATATATATATATATATATATATATATATATATATATATATATATATATATATATATATCCCTGTCTGCTTCACTGACGTAGAGGCGAACGTGCAACTTGAACGGCTGAATTTTTTTTTAAACGTAATTACTTGCACACACACACACACACACACACACACACACACACACGTGCGCGTAACTTACCTAAACCAAAACGAACATTTAAATCGCAACCGTCTTAGCGATGGCCTAAATCTAACTTATCCAGCACACTTATCTAAATATTACGAAAAAAGAAAAAAAAAAATCAACAACAGCTAACAATGTAGGCTTAGACTCAAGCGTGCATGATAACGCGATCTCAAGTAAAGTCGCTCAATTTAAATCGTAATGCAACTCATCATCGAGTTGGGGTGGGTGCGGGTGTCCTTACACCTGAAACCTAACTCAACGCTTTATTCCCAAACCAACCAGTCAACCCAGTTACATCGGCACCTTTAGCTCTAATGTACTGGAAAAGTTCTTCGAAAATGATAGCTTAATCCCTCATCCATTGCCGGCAAAAATTGTCATGTAACCAAACTGACACCGATCCCACCCCAGTCTACTGACTGATCTCTCTCGCCGCGTTCAGCTCGATTTACGAGGATGAAACATCCTGTACCTAGAGTTCAGAGATTCGGTACAGCTAATCCGCAGCTGCTGTCGGCCAAGACCAGCGCGGAAACCAAACCGACACTATTTTTTTTTCTTTCTTTTGTTTCTTTCTGCTTACGCAGACCGATACTCCTGCAGACACTTCCTGTGTAGACAGGCAAGTATTAATCCCGTCTACCCAAAAAAGGGAGTGGAGTTTTGTATGTATGACATTTTTCTTGATCCCGCCATTAAGGCAGCCATACTCCAACTTCGGGGAAGGTGCATGCTACGTGTAACGTGTCATCCATACCCACGGCTAAACTGGCCTTCTCTTCCGAAAGTTGGTGATAGGATATTACGTGTGTGCAAGATGTTATGCGTGCGTTCACACACGGAACCTCGGTTTATAGCCTCATTCGAAGGACTATATGGGAAATGGAGTCAGAACCAATGTTAACTCCGAGGGAAAAATCCCCCTGTACCGAAACGGCCCGGCGGAGATTCGAACCCGCAACCCCAGGATCACGAGTCCGGCGTTCTACCAACGAGTCCGGCGCTCTATTCCGACCCCCGACACTTATTCAAAGCCCAGCTGATTACACCCCACCTGTCGCTGCCCTACACAGTAACCTTGGGAAATAAACGAACTTGTAGCTCATAGATGAAAACTACAGTGCTGGCTCAGACTCGATGCTGTCGGGGTCACCGGTATCGGCAAAATATCTTGTAGGTTAAAGTAGAGTGTATCGTCCCGCCCACTTCCCTCCCATGTTATTGCCGACGCAAACGTCTACCGAATCCAAGCGAGGTGCTCATCCTAAATGCAGTTTATCAACCCACATCTATCGTCATTACGAACTGTAGACCAAGGAAGCAACCTGCCGCCTATAAATGGAAGGAACCACAGCTTTACACCCAGCTGTTGCTGCCCGAACTTGCACCTAAACAAGACAGATTTTCTGATTATCCCCGGTCCACCATGGCTTACCAACCCACTTACATAGTCATGAACTAGCGTGAAAAATAACGTGTCACCTATAAATGGAAGGAAGCGTAGATAAATACCCAACTATTGCCGCCCCAAACTTGTACCGCAGCAAACCCGACACTGGCTTATTCTAGGGTCCATCCCAGTTTACCACCCCACTTTTATCACCCCTGTCAGCTCTGATCCCCGAGGATATAAAAAAAAAAGTATCCCATTGTCATAGCTTCAGGATGGAAAGTGCCTTATAGTTAAAAGTTAAAGGAGGGAAGTTAAAAAAAAAAACTGTAGCTTATAAATTGAGGTACCTTACACAGCTCGAGCCCTGCCTTTTCATGAATTAAAGAGCCTTACCACTCAAACCCAACCTTTTTTTTTTCTAACTTCAAGTGCCTTACAGCTCAAGCCCAACCTTTTTTCTAACTTCAAGTGCCTTACCACTCAAACCCAACCTTTTTTTCTAACTTCAAGTGCCTTACAGCTCAAGCCCAACCGTTTTTTAAAACCTAGCACACTTACAACTCAAACCCAACCTTTTTTCTAACTTCAAGAGCCTTACCGCTCAAGCCCAACCGTTTTGTAAACCTAGCACACTTACAGCTCAAGCCGCAACTTTTTTTTTTTTTTTTTTTTGTAAATTATAGTCACTTATAGCTCAAACCTCAACATTTTTCTATAAATTAAAGTGCCTGACAGCTCGAGCCCAACCTTTTCATTTTAATGTATATCTAAACAACTTAAAGTGCCTTACAGCTCAAACCTCCTTTAATAGGTCCAGCTCGCACTGAAACCAAACCCGGCTTCTCCCAACCCCTACTTACCCCTATCGCTGTCTCCATGCCCAGCGCCGGAACTGTCCTCGCCATGGCCGTGGTCGCCGTGGGTATCACCTCCGGACCGGAAGCTGAGGAGGAGGAGGAAGAGGAAGAAGAGGGAGGGCCCCTGTCGGCCCCGGAGCCTTGGCAGCGGGTCTGGCACTCGCCCAGGGTGAGGAAGCGGCGGTTGGTGTTGCCTTTGCAGCCCCCGTAGTTGAAGCGCTGGCACTTGCCCGCCTTGTAGTTGTAGAAGTAGCGCGGCTGTCTGGCCCGGCATGGCCCCGGCACGGCCGGCAGACGACACAAGGCTGTGGAGCAATGGGAAAGGCGCGGCGACCAGAGTTTGAGAGAGAGAGAGAGAGAGAGAGAGAGAGAGAGAGAGAGAGAGAGAGAGAGAGGAGAGGGGGTGAGAGAGAGGGAGGGAAGGGAGAGCGAGCGAACAGAGAAAGAGAGACAGACAGAGACACAGAGAGAGCGAGAGAGAGCGAGACAGAAAACGAACGAACGAAAGATTTAATCAGTATAGGCATTGGCCCATCCGATGGGGGTACAATATAACAATAGCAATTCATACAGCAAGGTAACAGACTAAAGTTGATAAGAAAGTTCTAGGTAAGCGTAATAAGTGCACACACATGAATACGAGAGAGAGAGAGAGAGAGAGAGAGAGAGAGAGAGAGAGAGAGAGAGAGAGAGAGAACTATTTTCATCGGTATAGGTATTGGCCCTTCCGATGGGGGCACAATATAACAACAGCAATTCATACAGCAAGGTAACAGTACAGTTTGATGACAAGAAACTTACAGGTAAGCGTAATAAATGCACACAATAAGTATGTGAGAGAGAGAGACAGAGAGAGAGAGAGAGAGAGGAGGAAGAAGGGAGGGTAAGGTAGGGTCGAGGTGGGGACTACGAGGGAATGACGACAGACAGCACAGTCCAGGGCTAACAAACGGTTCTGTTTGTAGATCAGAACCGCGATTCCGATACGCTGCCCGTGAAAGGTTTGATACATATCACACGTCCTTTTTCTACACATCCCCACACCACACGCTCTTTCTCGAACCCTCTCCCTACAAGTTACACACACATGCAGAGAGAGAGAGAGAGAGAGAGAGAGAGAGAGAGAGAGAGAGATGCGCCCGCAAGGAAGCACACGTGTATTATCAAGTCATCAGATAACATACACACGGATAAAAAGAGAATGTCCCTTACACGATACACAGCCTGTTACAATGCCGATGGAAACTGTAAAGGCTGCTCACCCTGTGAAGCTTTGAAATTCTCTCTCTCTCTCTCTCTCTCTCACTAGATAGATAGATAGACAGATAGAAAGATAGCTACTGATGTTTTATTTTCTTTCTACTACTACTGCCAAAGCCAATGGAAACTGTAAAGAGTATCCACACTGTGACCAACCTGAAGCTTCGAAATTCTCTCTTTCTCCGTCTCTCCTAACTGATGTCTTCTACTACTACTACTGCTAATAGCAGTAGTAGTAGTAGTGGTAGAGATTGTGATGATGGGGGTAGGAGTAGCAGTGTAGTAGTAGTAATAGTATGCTTTTCCTGATGTGTGTATTTCCGCACTAGTTGATAAATGTATTTATGAGAACACAAGACGGGGGGGAAGACTTAAACATGGTGTTTGCTTTCCCTCTGGTTTTCCATCATAACCAGCACAAACTTTATAAGGTTAAAGAAAAGGGTTTCCGTTCATTTGCCCGGTGACGATGCCGAGCGAGTACGGGAAGAACAGGCGGAGGGAGGGGGGGTGGAGAGAAGGGCGGGGGGGGGGGGGGGGGGGGGGGGAAGGGCTAAGGAAGGAAAGAGTATGGGGGTGGGGGTAGTGAATCGTGTAGGAAGAGGAGCAGGGTGGAAATGAAAGGGATGGAGAAGGTTTGTAGATGGGACGAGAGGAAGGGGAGGGGGGGGGGGGGGGGGGGGGGTGAGAGTCGGGTTTCGGAGCGCTGTCGTGTCTTAGGGCTGGGTGCAGGTCACAGGTGGTTTTACAATTTACCCCCGCATCCTTCCCCATTCCCATTCTATCTAACCCACCCCACTCTCCAGCCTCCCTTCGTAGAATGACAGATCTTGAACAGGGAAAGGGAGGAGGAGCGGAGAGAAAAGAAATTGTCAGGTCTTGAGTTTTGTCTTTCTCCGCGCGCGCGCGCGCACACACACACACACACACACACACACACACACACACACACACACACACACACACACACACACACACACACACACAGCACACATCCAGCAACATACACACAGCAACCACTCAGAGAGAGCACTCAGAGAGAGAGAGAGAGAGAGAGAGAGACGGAGCGTCGAAAACACACAGAGAGAGAGACGAGAGAACACACAGAGAGAGAGAGAGAGAGAGAGAGAGAGAGAGAGAGAGAGAGAGAGAGAGAGAGAGAGAGAGAGAGAGAGAGAGAGAGAGAGAGAGAGAGAGAGAGAGAGAGAGAAGAGAGAGAGAGAGAAAGTAAGAAACCGACCAAAACGAGAAACGACAGGTAATCAGAACAAGAAACGACCGGCAATGTACCTTGCACGTCTATGTGCCAGAGTTCCGATAATGTTGAGGAGGAGTGTGAGGGGGTGTGGGGACAGGTATGGTGGATTGGAAGTGAGGCAAGATGAGTTGCGGTGGAGGAGGGGGGGAGGGGAGGGAGCCGGCGAAGAGCTATGAGTATGGTGGGGAGATGAGGAGGAGCGGTGATGGAGGCATGAAGACACAAAACAAAGGCGAGGTGAAGATGTATATTCCCGTTTCGTGTCAGGTCGTTATCCTCATCATCAGTTTTTTTTTCTTTTCCGTTCCTCGCTCCCCCCCCCCCCCCCCCCCCCCCCCCCACCCCAGTTTTTCTTTTCCGTTCCTCGCTTCCCCCCCCCCCCCCCCCCCCCTCCCCTTCCCTCTTTTCCTTTCTCTGACAACGGTATAAAAACGAAAATGTCGGTTGCATGGCAAGACAGATCGTTAATGTGTCGAATGAGAAAAAAACATTTACTAGCCAGTTTCATGCAACTGAACGTTCATTCCGTCCTCTTAACGACACAGCCAGCCACTCGCAGCCAGCCACTCGCACACACACACACACAGAACAATCATACGAGCGCGCGCGCGCACACACACACACACACACAGAGAGAGAGAGAGAGAGAGAGAGAGAGAGAGTTGCCAGGGATGCCATTATTCTCTGATGAGTCGAGTCAAACATCTTGTAGACCTGCATGCTTGTATGGGCGGGGACGAACAGAGAGGCGCTTCCGCGTACAACGATCTCAGAAACACAGACAAGAAAATGCCTTCCTTCCAACGTACACAGACGTATACACGCGCACACTCACTCGCGCGCGCACTTACACAATTACAAACACGCACGCGCGCGCACACACACACACACACACACACACACACACACACACACGCGCGCGCGCGTACACACACACACACACACACACACACACACACACACACACACGGGCGCCCGAGGATTTTTTGTTACAGAAACAAGGAACTGATGTAAAATGTCGACTCAACAGGGCAACACCAATATTCTTGCACACACTTACGCATGCGCAAAACACACACACACACACTTACGGAGGCCACAGGTGCCATGTCGAGTCATCGGAGAAAACACTAATATTCTTGTGCGCGCGCGCGCGCGTACACACACACACACACACACACACACACACCACACACACACACCACTCACTCATGGGGGCCACAAGCGCACATGACTGCAAGTGCCATGTCGAGTCATCGGGGAAACACTAATATTATTGGAGAGAGAGAGAGAGAGAGAGAGAGAGAGAGAGAGAGAGATCAGTGCCATCATGTCGACTCATCGCAGAAACACTAACTCGCGCGCTCCCGGTCGCCCCCAATCAACTTCAGTGTCACCACAGGCCCCGTGTCGCCGTACCAACTGGCACCGTGCCCCATATACCGTCCCTCAGTGCCCGCCAGGAACAATGCCATGCCATGCGCCTCGGACAGCGGGTGAACGCATCACCCTGACTGCCTGACCCCATGAACTGTGGCTGCGTGCGGGGAGTGAGCATTTATCCCTAGAAAGGCTGCACACCAAAAAATTAATGCGCCAGGGCCTCGCTTAGGGTGTCGAGTATATAAAGATGGGCACAAGAAAGAAAAGAAGAAAGAAAGAAAAAAAATACATCCGAAGGTGCGGGCAGGACCCTGAGAAGTACTGCCCTCAACTGTCAAACAAACCCGGTCGGGAGCAGACCTGTAGCAGCCATGGAAGCCTGTGCTGTGTTCACACTAGGTGCAGGCATGCACAAGGCATTTCATTTGGGGAAATTCTGATCGTGGACGAAAGGCGATTTACTATTTACTGCACCAAAGCCTTCTTGAGGAGTCGAGTATTTATAGACAGGCACAAACTGTACACCATTAATGGCAAAGGCCTTGCTTAAGGCGTCGAGTATTTTGATACGCACAATTGTCGAGCCATTAATAAAGGCTTTAAGGAGTCGAGCACTATAGATAGCACCAATTGTACACCATTTACGCGCAAAGGGCCTTGCTAAGGCGTCGAGAGTATTAACAGATAGGCACAATTACACCGTTTGAGAAATGCTTTATTGTGACTGAAAGTTGACTTCCATTAATGCGCTAAAGCCTTGTTTAACGAGTCGAGTATTTATAGATCGGCACAATTCTATTGTTTTGAGAATTTGTGGTGTGTCTGAAATTGATTTACTTTCATTTCTTCCTAATGCCCATCAAGGATACATGCTGGATGGTCCCAAACAGACAGGTTGTCATGAAGGGAATGGGACTATTGGGGGTAGATTACTAACGCAAGGATAGGATCACTGGTGATTGCGAAGACCTGATGTGACGTCAGTTTATGAGGTAGCTTACGTATTTCTAGATAGTGGATAATTTCATCGGCATAAATATCTAAAAACAAGCGAAATGATTGGGGCAAAAGATTTAACTGTGGCGTGTGGCCGCATCTTGAGCAGGAAGACGCACACCTCTCACGTGTGCATCGCCCAAATAGTGACGTATGTCGGTGATGCATGACTATGGTGACGCATACATCAGAGATCTTGTGTATGTTAGAACACGACCGAACTTGCTCAAAGCCCTGACAACGAGAGAGAGAGAGAGAGAGAGAGATGACGACACCATGTAGGCGTCTACTGCCCACTCCTCGCATTCACTATCAAAGCTTTCGCCTTTGCCATGGCTTCTTGAGGGACACCATCAAACACTTCCAGTGGAACGACTTGCAATATTTATCTCTGCACGCATCCATGAAAGATAACTCTTCCTGGCTGTCCTCACCTCAACGGCAAGAGTTCCCGATCTTTATATGCAAGACCTCGGGTAGTAGGATCCACATTCCGTTATTGTACTTTGATGTCAGTGTGTAGCAGATGTGATTTAGCGCACACGGGCGCGTCCTTTGTACCGAGATTAAAACCTGTAGATCTGCACTGAATTCTCCTGCTGAACTGCCTTCACGAACTGAGGTCCTTCAGCCATTCTCGTGAGCTGTAAGCTGCAGTCTGGGTCATAGGTACAAGTGTATCTATCCACAATACAAACACGGTATTTCGAAGGCAAACCAGTATTTGTGGGTACACTGCACATATCTCATACATATTCATGCAGCACGCACACATGCTGCTGCTGCTGCTGCAGCTGCACACACACACACGCACACCAACGAGGAAAACGCGCAAAGCGATCTATAGGAGCAGCGCAGAACATGTTCGACAGGCACGCTGGGTTCGTTAATACGCAATCACGAGTCCCTCTTCCTAATTAATTCGTTGCTTAACGACTTTTCGAACATTATTTGGCCGTCATCACCATACGTGTAATGCGGAACAATGGCTTGGCAGTGTAAAATATATCGACTACTACTCCCTCCCCCCCCCCCCCCCCCCCCCCCCCCCCTTCCCCTTTCCCCCCTTCGCACACACTCCTCGGTTGAGGAGATGGTTTAGTTAAAGAGGCTGTGAATAAGACGCTGGAAGTTTTTCTTCAGCCAATTCAGTTTAGTGATCAGAGCAAGCACACACACGCACATTTCCGCAAGCCGAGCATATTAAACAAGACTGAGCGTCTGTGATGTCGCTGGCGGAATTTTACTGCACAAATCTGACGTGGAGTTCTAGAGCAGGGAACTGTCTGGCACTGCTTTTTCAATATCGAAATCGATGCAAACGGAACAAAACAGAACACATTATATAAGCCTAGAAAGGTGTTGAACGCAAGCTCAAACGAAGACTCTGAGGGGGGGGGGGGGGGGGGGGGGGGGGGGGGGGGACACAAATAAGCTTTAAAATTTATTCAATACAAGTTCAAACGGAGAGCTGGAGGGGAGGAAAGGGAAGGGGAGGGGAGGGGGGAGTAGGGGGGTGAATTCCTGAGGTTTCGCGAGAAAATCGCCGGCTTTTGATCTGAAAATAGGTTCTGGGTGCTGACAGGAAATGGGGGGAGTGGAAGGAGGGGGGGTGGGGAAAGGGGAGGGGAGGTTGACCCTGACCTCTCTCAAATACACAACAAACACACTCCTCCAAACTTCTTATGCTGCCGGGGGTGGGGGTGGGGGGGGGGGGGGGGGGGGGGGGGGTAGGTATTACTTTGTTATTTTTTGTACGCTCGTTTTAGTTTGCTTCATGCTTACAACAGAACCCGAAATCGACACCGTAAGTATGGTTGCCAACTCTTGCCCTCGCTCCAGCCATAATTCAAGAAAGCAAAGGAAAACCCACGGCTTGTCCCCCCAGTTTGCCTTCTCTCTCTCTCTTTTTTTTTTTTTTTTTTTTTTTTTGAGCGCTGTTCACTAGCGCAGGTCACTTCCGGACGTCACGGTCACTGCACGCCACCACAGAACCGTTCAGTCGGCGGGCTTCCCTCACAGATAATCATGAAAACCAGCGGCTTCTTGCCTACTGCTCAGCAACGTTGGATAACTGCCTGAACGCAGCCTTTGTGCCTGCGCGTGAATCACCGTGTCTGTTATGTTGAACTTAAAAGTTGAACACTGTTAGCGGTTTAAGTCCGATGAGCTGACGACCAACTCGTTAAGAAGAAACAGAGTCAATCAGATCAACACAGGAAATGATGAATGCCTTCGATATGCGCCATGTGTGTGGGTGGGTGCGCGTGGGTGTGTGTGCAGACGAGCGAGTGTATGTGCGTATGTTCGTGGGCGCGGGCTCGCGTGTGTCTGTATGCGTGCTCGCGCGCGCGTGTTGTGTGTCTGCGTGCGTATGTGTGTATACGCGAGCCGTATTCATGTTTGTGTGTTTGTGTGTAAGCACGCGCGCGCGCGCTTGGCTTTTTTTTTTTAATGTTGGAACAGTTGTAGGAGGAGAGGTATTGAGCAGGAAAAGCGTAGTGCAGGGGGTGTCAATACACCCCCTTGGCAGCGATTAATAGTATTAGCAAGTCATCGGATAGTTTAAAAAAAAAAAAAAAACGCTATTAACAAGTAGCTATACTGAGACGTCACGCTATGGGGGTCGAGGTGATACCGAACATTAGGCTGGCGCAAATAGTGCTGACAACACGTAGCCCTACCGAGATGTAGAGCTATTGACACGTGGCCCTATAGAGACGTAGTATCAACGAAAGTGAAAAACAGCAGTAATACTGACTCGTTGCGCCACTGAACGATATGCGTATGTTGGCACGTATGCTGCCGGGTAGGTTTGCTGCTCATGACATATACTCGAAGACACCACCCGTTGATAGAGCGCCGGACTCGTGATCTTGGGGTTGCGGGTTCGGATTTCCGATGGCCGTTTCGGTACAAGGGGGATTTTTCCCTCGGAGTTAACATTGGTTCTGACTCCGTTTCCCATACAGTCCTTCGAATGAGACTATAAGCCGTGGTTCCGTGTGTGAACGCACGCGTAACATCCCATCACCAACTTTCGGAAGAGAAGGCCAGTTTGGCCGTTGGTATGGATGACACGTTACACATATAGCATGCACCTTCCCCGAGGTTGGAGTATGGCTGCCTTAATTGCGGGATAAAAAAATGGTCATACACACAAAAGTCAGAATAAGCAACATGATTGTGGACACTAAAAGAAAAAAGAAGAAGAGTCCACCGACCTGTCAATGCGCGCTTGGTCCTCTCTAGGGCCGTGAAAACTAAGCCACCTTCCCCCTCCCATGCAGTACTAGAGCCGAGAGAAGACGAGGTCTCCCCGACAATGGTTTAAGTCACAAACCCAAGAGGAGACCAGTATTGTGGAAACGAGCGCGAGTCGTCCGAGAGACTGAACCAATATTAATGTATTTAATGGGGCAGTGTTTGCATTTTTCCCCCGCCAACAGGTAGTCTATTCACTTAACGAAATCAAAAACTTACGAAAGGTTTTTTTTTTTTTTCAGTAGCAACAAAACTGAAAACAGCAGTAGTATCGACACGTAGCAATATTGAATGCAGCTTTAAAAAAAAAAAATTGGATATTACCCATATGTATGGACAAAGGTAGATGTTAAAGGCAATTTATCAGAAGAATCAGTAACAAGAGAAAAGGACACCCAAGCCACAGCCTAGAAAACTAACATGGTCAAACAACATTTTTTGTTTAAAGGTGAATAACCGACAGTACGTGAAAAAAAAAAGCAACATAGCCTAGATCAAGAACACACACGCGGTAAACAAATGAAGGCAGACGGAGAGAAACGGAACTCACCTCAACGCAACCATCCCTTTTAAAACACAAAGACCAGCTGCACAGCGCAAACTTGTTCTGTACAACGACACTACAGTTTCCTTAGCTCACCAGTACAAGTTGCACGTGCAACAAGCAAAACAACGCGAAATTGAGAGAAGCTTCACGTGAAATATATGCACACGGTTTAAATGAAATTTGAAGGGAAAGAGATACTTGATAACTTACATACAAGTGATTTTCGTGACAAATTTCCGTTTCCCTGTTCTGTTTTGGGTGGAACAAAGAAACATCCTATGCGCTCGTGAGGAAACAAGCCTGCTGTAGGTCGGAAACGCACCAAATATCAATAGGTAATCCAAACAATGACAACTGATTGAAATGATTTCCCTTATTGTTTCACTCTGTTGGCAGCAGTGTTTTCTTGACCTTCACCTCGTCCACAAGTTATCATTTATTTAAGTTGTTTACACAAAATGAAACCACCCTCTGTAGTAAACATATGAACGTTTTCAAACATATGATAAATTACGGCAAAGGATATTTACACCATAAAAAGAGAGACTGACGGAAGAAAGATGTCTCCACGTTCACGAGGAAACAAGCATGTAGACTAGTCGGTGCTGCGGGATGAGGGTGGGGAGGGGGAGAACGGGTGAGGGACAGGGGGGTAAGGGGTGTGGAGAGGGGCGGAACATCTATTGGGTGTTGAAATGCCAATGGTGGGCTGCCAGTAAATTTCCTTTATTGCTTGTCACTGTCCGCACAGGCACTTCCACTGACCTCAGCTCGTCTGCTGGTCATCGGTAATTCCCTTGGTTGTTTATAGAACATTAAACCATTTTCTCCTCTGGCACCGACAGACTAACAAAAACACATCGACGAAAAGATCTTGGAGAAAGTGCCAAACGTTTTCGTGGCGTGGAAATGACAAATCTTGGCAACTAACGCAATCGTTCTCTGCGCTGTGTATACACCCAGGTATTGACATAGGCGACGCAAAACATACAAACGCTGTTTATGGAGTAATGGGATGGGGAAATGTGCGAAACGTTCACTGATTTTGCACCCAGCCATGCTGGTTGCCGAGATCAAGTGCAGTCTCGTGAGTTCTAACTTCTTCGCGGACTACCTTCCTTCGATTTTACCTCGTTTGGAAGCCATTGTACATTATACGACGACCTTGAAATAATGGAAATTTAACCTTTGTGGATGGGTGTTTACATGACGGCAGACTGGCCAGGCGTTAATAAACACAAACACGCGCGCAGCGCGCGCGCGCGCAAAATGCTCAGATGATGTGATTGTGGCGTGTGCACGAAATTACGAAGGGCTTGCCATTCAGAGCATCCCTCACAAGGATCAAAATTAAATCGTCCGGCAAATATACGAAACAAGAAAAGTGTCTGTTAGTGATGAGAGATCACATTCAGCAGAAAACAACAGCAACATCAACAACAGGAGTGGCTGCTAGTTTAAAGTTATGTGCATGTAAATGAATAAAGGACTGGAGGGGGTGGGGTGCGATTTCTTTCTTTCTTTTTATTCAGTTATTCATTTATTTAGATAAGAAGGGGAATCGTTCTAGATTATGAATTGGCCACTCATTAGTCGGAATACAGAGAAGTCATTCTGAACAGGCCAGAAACAGAATCAAAGTGTGAGAAAAATGATTCAGAACAGAAATATTTAGACGGGGAAGTCGATGTAAAGAAGGTCCCATTTGTGTGATGATAAAGAAG
>JADBJO010006316.1:0-10000 GCA_016801955.1 Conus betulinus | reverse complement strand
CTGTGCATACGAAGCATTCTGATACAAACGAGCGAGTTGTGTGTGTGTGTGTGTGTGTAGTGTGTGTGTGTGTGTGTTGTGTGTGTGGTGTGTGTGTGTGTGTGAATGAAAGTGTTGAGCAGCGCATCAGGGCGCTGCGCGCGAGCGTGCGTGCGCGTGGTGCGTGCGAGCGCTGAGTCCGCGAAAACGTTTTTTTTTGTGTTGCAAATGTCAACTTTTGTGTGTGAGCCTGGTAATCGCGCGACGCATTATTGCATTGCAACAAACGTTTTATTGCTAGAGACATCGATAGAGAGTAGAGAGAGGAGAGAGAGAAAGAGAGAGAGAGAGAGCGAGATAGAGAGAGTAGACAGAGAGAGGCCAAAAGCCATCAGACAGAAGAGCAAGACAGGCAGGAGACATAAAAGACAGACAGGCAGACAAGGCAGAAGACAGACAGAGATGAGGAAGACAGATACAACCGAGAGATGGGGAAAGAGGAAACAGAAGATAGAGAGAGAGAAGCAGATACAGAGAGACACACGACAGAGAAAGACAGACAGAAAGACCACAGAACAGACATAAGAGGTCAAACGGTATAAGACAGACAGAACAGACCAGATAGACTGAGAATGGTGAAAGAGGCAACAGAGTGAGTAGAGCCAGCATCGTGAGAAAGAGAGAAAGACCAGACAGACAGAGACAGATAAAGAGACAGACAAGACAGACAGAGACAGACAAGACAGACAGAACCTACAGACGCAGACAGATATAAGGACAGACATACAGACAGACCGAGATGATTGGGAAAAATGGAAACCGAGAGAGGGAGAGAGGGAGACAGACCAGACAGACAGACAAGACAGATTACGAGACAAGCAGACCAGACGGACAGACACATTTGTCAAATATAGAGACCTCTGACGTCTCTGGTTACGTTGTGAGTTTCAACGTCCGATTTGCTGCCAGAGACACTTTCGCGACAAACAATCAACCCCTGTGTGGTGATCATCATGACCTATCTTTTGTTGCATTGTCAGATGACACGCCCACAGCCACTACAAAAGGTGAGGCGACAACAACCCACGCCAGCGAGTGGATGGGGAAGTGAACTTACTAATTTTAACATCACGCTAGTAACAAACCCAGAAGACGAAACTTGTTTAAGATTAGCGGCGAAAAAGCCCTGTTCATGTTGAGCGTCATGAGGTTTCAAAAATCGCCACGTGAGACGGTGAACTCGGTGCTTCCGTCACGAGCCAACCCACCACACAACCGCTCTCTAAGTCAACGGCGAGCTCAACGCAACTGTTTCTTCTGCAAAGGTCGCATCAGGTGGACACCTCTAAACAAGTCATGGAGTCTGCTGTAAAGTGCTTATGTCTCACATCATGCAAGTCCCAACACTCTAAAAAGAACATGTTTCAACTGGGAGTGATACATGACATAGAATGCACCACGAAGTTTCTTAACCTTTTAAAAGGCAAGAATGGGTTTAAAAGGAGTCGCCTGTATGCAAAACAACACAAGACGGTATCTTATTTACGGCTGCCTCCGGACCTTGATAAAAACTGTTTCATCAGGTTTGGACGGATTTTGAACAGTTTGTTACCCATTTGCGAGTTCCATTCCTCTTGCCAGAAGTCTTTGACGTAAGCTTGGCTTTAATTTCAAATCAGCGTGAGATTAGAACAATCTGTTCAATCCACGTTTGTATTGCCAAGAAGACCTAACGCGGAAACAGCCTACAGTACCTTAATGTACAAACACACAGCCCCCCCATTCGCTCATCCAGTCAATACAATATTACTGCTCGCACCTATATAGTGATTTTTGGTACTGGGTATCTGGGGCCCCCTATTAGGGTTAGCTCACGACCGCTAATCTGTCACCACTCTTACCTTTGAAATATACGCAACATCAAAAAAAAAAAAAAAAAAAAAAAGAGAAAAGAAAAAAGAAAGAGAAACGAAAACGAAAAAGAAAAGAAAAGAAAAGAAAACCCCCACGTGCTCACCTGGACCGGTGACGTTCAATGCTCCCAGCTTGCACTGCTCCTCAGAGTCGAAGACGTTTCCGTTTCCGCCGCAGCCGCCGTACCAGAAGCGCTTTGCAGCGAGTCTCCGTCATGTCGTAGTACCACTTGACGCTGTAGTCCGTGCAGGTGCCCCTGTCTTTCCCCTCCGAGCACACCGCTAGGGGAGGAGGAGATGAAAGAGAAGCAGACTGTTAGTTCCAATGGGAGGGGAAAGAAATCAACACAGAAGTGAATGAGTAATGTAAAGCATAACACAGAGCTAAGAAAGCGCGGGCACGGACACACACACACAACACACACACACACACACACACACACACACACACACACACACACACACACACACACATGCGCACGCGCGCGCACGCACACGCACGCACACGCACGCACACATACACACACACCTCTGTGTATCAGTATATGTATATCCATGAATCTATCTACATATATGATGTAGATAATTACACGTAAACATATATACATACAAATAACCACACACACACACACACACACACACACACACACACACACACACCACACCACACACAAAAGACAGTGAGACAGACAGACAGACAGAGAGAGAGAGAGAAACAGAGACAGTGAGAGAGACAGACAGACAGACAGACAGACAGACAGACGGACAGAGAGTGGAGGGTAGGGAAGCATGGGAAAAAGCTTCTTTTCTTCTTCTTTCTTCAGATGCACGAGATATTTTCAATCTCAGCTGAAAATCAAAGACGAGGGGCTCAGGGGGATACGAAGGTACTGTTTTTCACACACAAGTCACACACCCTGCCCCCCCCCCCCCCCATCCTCTCTCTCTCTCTCTCTCTTTCTCGGCCCTCCCTCTTGGTGTTCCCCCCTCTCTCTACAAGCTCTCTCTCTCCTCGTCTGGTCTCTCTCTCCTCCTCTCTCCTCTCTAATATCTGTCTGTCTGTCTCTTCGCTTCTCTCTCTATATCTCTCTTTCTCTTCATGTCTGTCTCTGTCTCTCTGTATCTCTCGTCCATCTCTCTCTCCTCTCTCTCTCTCTCTCTCTCCATACCTCTCTCGCTCCATCTCTCTCTCTCTCCTCTCTTTCACTGCGACTCCAGCAGTCACAGTGCGGCGGTCCCTATGAAAACTCTTACGCCTTCTCTACTCAAAAGGTCGAACCCCCTCCCTCGTCTCTCCCTTCACCTTCTGACAAACCAAAACCAGACCCCCCCCCCCCCCCCCCCCCCCGAGGACCTTCCGCTGTACCTGGCTTCCTCTCTCTCTCTCTCATCTTCTCTCTCTCCTCTCTCTCTCTAACGCCTGTACCGTTATTGGTTTGCACCCGTTCAAATATTTTCATAGGCAACATGGGACCGGGGGGGGGGGACGATCTTATCTCAGAACGCAATATCGCAGGCTCGTTTGCGCACGATTCGGAGAATCAGGTATCCCGACCAGCACGCCCGAGCTGACAGACATACAGAAACCAACACACACACACACCCAAACACACACACAACACACAACACACACACAAGCGGTATAACGAAGTAGAATTAACCACCTCTCGTCGCTCTCTCGTCACTCTCCTCTCTCTCCCTCATCTCTCTCTCTCTCTCTATCCCTCTCTCTCCATCCCTCGCTCTCTCTCCTCTCTCTGCTCTCTCTCTCTCTCTCTGGCTGAGGTTTCTTTTTCTCCAGAAATACGGAAAACACTCTGTCCATCGATGTGTATGTGTGTAATCCTAGTGTGTGCATCTCCATGGGGGCCTGTTTTTGTGCGCATAAACAGGCATGTCTACAATTCACAATGAGCCCTATACTTTTTCCGACCGAAAGAAATCACCACCACTGGAAAACACACCAGAAACGGTAGAATTGGTAAACTAAATTATAAAAAAAAAAAAAAAGGGGAGGTAAGGGAGGGTAAGGAAAAAACATATCTACTTTTTTATATCACAGCTCCAAACCGTCCCCGCAGATCGTTTCCGATAACCTAACCCCGCGCACCGCCTGAATAACTTGACCTCTACTACTCGCCCACCCCCTCAAACAAACCAAACCCCATCACTCATCACTCCTCCTCTCCTAACCACCCACCACCACCATCCCCCTCCTCTCACCACAACAATCCCTCGCTCACCTGCCTCACTTAGCACACGACCTCGATCCTCCAGCTCTCCTTCCTTCTCTCCTGTCTGCTATTCTCTCCTCTTTCTCTGTCTCTCACTGTTCTGTCTCTCTTGTACAACATTCTCTTCGTCTCTTTTCCGTTACCTTCGGTCTCGGCTCCCTTTCTCCTCCCGCACATCTCCCCTCCGCTCTCTGCCGCTCATTACCGCTCTTTCCTTTCTTTTCGCTCTGTGCTGTGTCTGTCTGCGGGCGGGCGGTCTTCGCTCTCCTTCTCTCGTCTCTCGCTCATCTGATCATCCTTCAACTATCATGTCAGTCAGTTCTGTTCCTTCTCTCTTTTAAATCGTGTGTTTGATTTTGCATTCATAATTCCTTGGAGCATTCTTGTATGTTCGACACTCTTGATCTGGAAAGAAAGGTGGATTCTCTCCTTCACTCTTCTCTCCGTCTATTCGTGCATGCTCTTATTTGCTCGTAATAAGTGTGCAGCTATTTTCTGTATTTTGTAAAAACACTACGTGTGTGTGTGTGTGAGTGTGTGTGTGTGTGGGTTGTTTGTGTTGTGTGTGTGTGGGGTGTTGGTGTGCGTGGTGCTGTGGCGTTGGGCTGTATGTGTGTGTGTGTGTGTGTGGGTGGTGTGTTGTGTGTTGTGTGTGTGTGTAGTAAGATGTGTGGGCTGCGCGGCTGCGCTGCGAGCGCAACTTCCATGCGGTTTGGAGTTAGTAGTGTAATTTGGCAATGTTTAATCTGAGCCCCTAGAAGCGCATAACCCTACTACACTTCGGCGGTGTGGTTTTGTGACGGAGAAAATGCTTGTGTACATACTCATTGGGAATGATATTTTTGTGTGTCTTCTTTTCATTGGTCTTTCCGTCGTGGCTTCTTCAGAAGTCGTGCGTGTCAGTGATGTGTATTATGGTGGGGTGGTGCGGGGCGTGGTTTGAGGTGTGTGTGTGTGTGGCGCTGGGTGGTGTTTGCTGTGTGTGTGTGTGTAGTGTGTCGTGTCGTAGTGATGTAGTAGTGCTGTTTTTTGCGTCGGGCGCACACAGCGCCCAGCTGATGTGTGTGGGGGGGGGGGGGGGGGGGGGCGATCACGCGGGGGGGTGTGAGGGGAGGGGGGCGAGAAGGGGGGGGGGAGGGGGGGGGGGGGAGGATTGGGGGTGGCGGGCGGGGGGGGGGGCGGGTGGGGGGGGGGGGGCGGCACGAGGATGGGAAGGGTGTACACTCAATATGTTTAATCTGAGTAATAGTGGTTCGTCAGTCATACATTGTGTATTCGTGTGCGTGCATGGTGTGTCGGTGCGTGTGTGGCGTGTGTGCATCTACACCCTGCGACACGCGCCGCAAATTTGCGTGAGTGTGTGTGGTGTGGTGTGTGTGTGAATTGGTGTGTGTGTGTGTGTAGTGTGTCTGAATTAAGCAGAATACCTGTGTGTGTATTGTTCTGCCTTGTCTGACAATTCACTTCTTGAAAGCAGTCTATGAACTGTTCCCCATCCCTTCCTTCTCTCGTCTTTCTGTCTCATGTCCTCTTGCGTAGGCCCGACGTGGTGCGCTCATTCCCGCTACCCTTACCGCCCCCCCACATCGCCACAGCAACCAACACATTAACCACAGATCTGTTGTCATGTCTAATCCTTCAAAGTGCCACGCGTGCTTGGCTTCGCATGTCTCGCAAGTTGTGTGACTAATGTGCACGGCAGCGCAATTTGTTGGCGTGTGTGTGCGGTGAGGTTCAATAGAAATGATTATCCTTATAGATAGTACTGAATAGACCACTTTGCGGGTGTGTTGTGTGTGTGTGTGTGTTGTGCGTGTAGGTGTTGTTTGTGTGTGTTGTTTCGTGTGTGTGTGTGTGTGCTGCCGTGTGGCGCGTAGCGTTGCTTGCTTTGGTGCGTGCAGGTGCGGTCGTGCTGTGGTTCGTGTGCGTGCTTTAGCGTTGTGGTGTGTGTGTGTGTGGTTTGTGTCTTAATTGTTTGGTCGGAGGTTCACGGCTCGGGTCTGCTCTGTTCATTGGATAAAGTTAAGTAGCTAGTAGGAAGATTAGAGAGAGAGAGAGAGAGAGTAAGAATCCTGCAAGCAAAGTAAGGCCACAAGGCGCCAGCTTAGCCATGACAGGATAAAACGTGTCTTAAGGGCGATGTTCATTTAAGTTAACCTCAAAGTATTTGGCTCAGCCAATCTTTAGTGCAGCAAGTGGGTTTTTAAAAAAAAGCTCACAATAAAAAGAAAAATAAAAAAAAGAAATATGACGTCAAACAAAACAAGAACAACAGTAAAATGAAACAAGACATAAAAATGCAATATAACACGTTATTCAACAGACAATGTTCAACGACCAATTGTGATTCGTACTTTCTTCCAGTACTAGGAGCACAACTCACGGTACTTACGAACAATTCAAATAAAAGGAAACAAAAAAAACAGATTTTTCTTAAAAGGAATCTGCATCTCTCCAGACGATCTGAGCCAATTCAAGCGCAATGTGCGCTCTGCGTGGTCTGCCTGTAAGTTCTCCTTCCAACAGGCGTTGACATATAAACAACCTTGACGGTGTGCCCCTCTTCAACGCCTCAAATACTAGTCCACATGCCCTCTCACCTACCGAATCTGTCAACGGACCTTCCCCCCCCCACTCCCCCCTCCCACACACCCAACACCACACACCAAACCTCCTACAAACCAACCTTGCATCCTGCAAACAACTCACTCCATCCCTGCTTTGCCTTCTTCCTTTTCCTCCCTCGGGGTTTTCCTCTCGACGTGGGGTGTTTTCGTCCCATATTAACGCCGGCATATATCCTCCTCTCCTCTGACACTTGGTGCCCAATGCAGCAGATAAGAGCTACGATGGTGTTTTTCACGATATTTGTTGTAGGACTACACCACCAGCATTCGGCGGCCACAACGCCACAATTAGAATCTTGCTCTGTCTAGATTGGCATATGAAAGAAAAGAAGCTAAATCAACTTTTCTGAAACGACAGACATTCTCAAAACAATTCAATTGGGCCCGTCTGTAAAATACTCGACTTCTTAAGCAAAGGCCTTGGCGCATGAATTTTTGGTGTGCAGCCTATCTCACCGACTCTTAACACAATCTCCCGCCGGACTGCGTTGATTTCACGCTTCCAGAGAACGAAAGCCCGTAGGTTAGAATGAAACGACAGGGGAGACGAGGAACAGAGGAAAGTCAAATGACAATGACAATAATGTTTGAATGTCAGGCCACAGGTGAATAGGTATGGTGAGTTATACACTCCTCATTTAATGATAGGTATTCGAGTCTTAGAAGCAGAACACCTCACAGATTTGAGCGTTACTTCACTGATGAAAAAAAAAAATTAAACAAGATCAGGAGCGGAAACTGTGCTAAGAAGTTCTGAGCCTGTTCAAGGATTGAAGTGCCAGAGCTGCCATTTTTTCTGGGGTTATACCTATGGGGGTTGTTGGAAGATACGGGGGTGGTGGAACTGAAACAGTGGAAAGCAGAAGACGACGGTTGAAGGGAGAAAGTGCTATATGCAAACGTCATCATCCTTTTTTTTTTTTTTTTTTTTTTTTTTTTTGTTTCTTCTACACTTGCCTGTCTTATTGAGTTTTGTTTTGTGTACTCATTTTTCAACTTTTTTTTTTTTTTTTTTTTTACTTCGTTTACATCTATGTTTGTTAGTTTCACAAAGTATTTTCAAAGTGACAGCCTTCATAGGGTTCCTTGTGGTCGGCTGGGTAATAAACTACATGAATAGAATTGAATCGATGACGATCGCTGCTCTTCATCACTTCACAGCGTTATATTCTGATCTTTTCTTCGAATTCTTCTGCCATGAAATGGTTGCGCGCGCTCACACGTGTGTATATGCATACATTGTGTACACGTTAGTGTGTGTGTGTGTGTGTGTGTGTGTGTGTGTGTGTGTGTGTGTGTGTGTGTGTGTGTGTGTGTGTGTGTGCGTTCTTCTGTATGTGCATAGGGGGCGTTGCGGGGGGGGGGGGGGGGGGGGAGGGGGGGAGGGGGAATAAGGGGAAGAGCTGTGTGCTCGTAATTGCGAAGTCAATGTTTACACGTTAATGCGTATACGTTGGTAGCCTAAATCTTCAAACAGCCCAGCAGTCCAGAAAAATCTAGGCACGCCCTTTTACCAACACCAACATCCGTTCAATTCCTCTACATCTGTGAGCAACCTCCCTCCCCTCTATCCCCAGCGCCTTCTCCTCCCCTGCCCTCCCCAGTATCCGATCAATCTCCTATCGTCCCTCCTTTGTTTCTCTTCCCTGTGTGTGTGTGTGGTGTGTGGGTGGGTGTGGGTGTGTGTGCGCGCGCGCGTGCGTGCGTGCGTGCGTGTGTGTGTGTGTGTGTGGTGTGTGTGTGTGTGTGTGTGTGTGTGTGTGTGTGTGTGTCCGTGCGTGCGTACGAATTAAACGTCTAATCCATCTAACAGAGATCTTTGTTACAACATAATCAATTTTTTTTCTTTTGGTCAGAAATGATTTCTGCCTGCAATTATGTTTTATTTGTAAGTCAAAAGAGCGTGTATCATTTGCTATTTCTATTGAAATAATTCGAAACCAATGAACGTGAAGCCTGATGGCCGCCGTATGGAAAAAAAAATATTGGAAAAAAAAAAATGTTTAGGTATTTAAAAATCTTTTGTAATTGCATTACTTTAGCTCAGCAAAACAATATATAAAAATCCTTTCCTTTTTTTTTTTTTTTTTTCATCATTTTGCCCCCATTTGTGGTCCCCAAATCACACACAAGAGCTTTGGAATTACCCAATATATGTTTTTTCCATTTTTTTTTTTAAACATAGACAGTAGAGAAAAAATGAGTTTTAAAAAGAACAATGGTTTAATTTTCGTGCCACCTCTTGTCTTGAAATAAATAAATCCTCCTTGAAAACTCTCCTTGAATTTTTTTCTTTGGGAGTCTGTAGGAAACCCTGTGGTACCTGATTGAAATGTAAGTGTTTTGGCTGTTGAAACATAAATGGAGTGAATTATATACTGATGTGAACTGAAGTGCTGTGAATTTATGTAAAATGGTTTTGTCTTTGCAAGGAGAAAATTAAAGTTGAAAACAAAAAATAACCTACCATTATTCATCCAGCTTTGAAGCATGTGATGTGCATCGGGTGACCCCTTAAGTTTACTAGACCAAGTTGACTTACATGTGCACCCCCTTAAGTATACAAGATTAAGATTGACCTACTGTTATCCAGCTTTGAAGCATGTTGACATGTGCACCCCCCTTTTAACCCTATTCCTGACAGTCTGCCCAATCACTGCTTGCTGAGTGACAGGTCTACCTTGTTGACTGCAAATTGAATGGACCTTCATGAGGTGACAGCCATGATATTGCCCTCGTGGCCACCTGGGCTGTAAACAGCATGAAGTGGGGCTGCCTGATCACAGCTGTACCATGGTTACGTCAGCTGTGTACAACTGACTAAAGCCACAATTTTCATCATTCATTTTGCAAATTAGAAATGTGTGGTTTAAGACTATTGGTTTAAATTTGCGTTTTCATGGTTGTAGACTGGCTTTCTTCTCTCTGCTGCCTTGATGAATAAACCTGTGTGGAAATGAGTGGAAAAAAGGGTGCTCTCAAGAAACATTGGAGGAAAAGATGGTGCACTTGCCCCCAACCAACACAGAGTGGTGTTATGAACCACAAAGTGTCAGCACCAGATGTTGTTTTCCTATATCTCAGTGAAAGAGAGAGTGAGTTAAAATTGTCAACCTTCTGGTGGGCGATCACTGCCTTTGGCAGCTTCTGTGCACATCGATAGTGGTTTCTATAACAGCTGCTTGCCAACGTATGGACATTTGCTTCCAGAACAATGAAAGAATGATACTTTAAAGTTCCAGTTTTT
>JADBJO010006315.1:110148-137012 GCA_016801955.1 Conus betulinus | reverse complement strand
CACTGAAAAAATAATGAAAAAAATCAATGTTCAAGAAAATAGAAGATATATATAACAAATATACTATATTTTGAGATTTTTATATTTTTCATCCCTTCCTTACCCTATTAACCTTAAATAGTTTCCATTACTCTTATTTCATCCATACCATTCCAAATCCAAACACCCTAATTCCACTCTTTTATCTCATTATTCTCTTCTTTCTTTCCCATTCTTCTTTTTTTTTTTTTTTTTTTTTTTTTTTTTTTATTTTTTCTTTCTTTTCTCTTCTTCTTTTTTTTTTTTTTTTTTTTTTTTTTTTTTTTTTTTTCTTGTCATTTCTTTCTTCTTCAATTTCTTTCTTTAATTCTTTCGTTCTTTTCTTTTTTTTTTTTTTTTTTTTTTTATACACCTTTTTTGTTTTGTTTGTTGTTTTTTTTTCTTACTTTCTCGTTAATTCTTTCGTCTTTCGTTTCATTTTTTTTTTTATTCTGGTGATTGTGTTGTTTGTGTTTGTGTGGTTGTCTTTTTTTCTTTGTATTGATTTTTTAGTGTTGTTCGTGTCCTGAGCGTGTTTCTGTTTATGATAGAATAGATATCATATATAGATATATAGAATATATAATTATATAATAGTAAGATATATCTATATCAACCATTGCACAAGCGGGACCACACTATATCACGATACAGTCCTGGTGAAAAAATACGTTCCCGGGATGATACCACGAGTCAAGTCCTTGTAAAAAAAAAAAAAATGGCCCCTCCTCAAACTAAAAAGTCCAACTGCTACCCCACATGCCGTGAGTGTACAGTAATAGCTAGGTCTCTTTAGATCCCGTTTGTTCCATATCGATACTTCGTGGTGCTTAAAAGAATCCCATATCAGAAAAAAGAAATCCTCAAACTGGAATCAATAGCAAAAACCCGGTGAATGCATGCATTTGTCTGCTGTGCGAAGATAGGGCTCCTTTTGAGGGGGTAATCTGGTTGGCAACACACTAGCGACTCTAAGCTCATGATAAGACGAAATTATACACTGTGATGTTATATCTGTTATTATGTAAACCATACATATTGACACGAGATCAAACTTAGCCTTAATGAGAGGACCGACAAACATACAGACGAACAGAGATGACAACAGGACAGACAGATGAGGGGTGCGGTGTCTGTGTGCGACGGTCAAGTCAAACTTAATTTTGGATACTGAACAGTGAATGAACCTTGGCAACTGGCTTCTCTTCTCTAAAGCTGTCTGGGGGGGGGCGTAATCATTTGGGGGGTCGTGGGTGAGCGTTGTGTGTGTGTGTGTGTGTGGTGTGGTGTGTGGGTGTGTGTGGTGTGTGTGTGTAGTGTGTGTGTGTGGCTGTGGGTGTGTGTGTGCGGGTCTGTGTGTCTGGATCGTGCGTCTGGCTGTCTGTGTGGGCGTGGTGCGTGCCATGGGGCGTGCTGAGTGTGTGTGTTTCCGTGTGCGTAGGCGTGCGTTGCGGTGCAAAAAAGTCATGACCCAGGTAGGAGAAGTAGATAGTCTTGTGTTAGTTTTTTCTTTCAGCTGCTGAACGGCGGCGCCAGGGGGGGGGGGGGGGGGTGGATCATTGACCTCGGCTCACACGTGACTTCTCTCATAGTGCGATGATCTTGTCAACATGAGGGACAACACAGGCGGGCAACAACCACATTCCACTCGACAGCAGCGTCCAGTGAGTCGCTACTGTCGTTTCTCCTAGTCCCTCTGTGTGTGTTGTTGTGTGTGTGGTGTGTGTTTGTAGTGGTGGTGTGTGGTGTGGTGTCGTGGTGTGTACCTGTGGCACATCCGGCTCACACGAGCATTATGCATGGGCCAAGGAATCATGCTCAGTATCACTCGCAGCAAGCGACGCGCGCACAGCACGCACACACACACCACACACACACACACCCACGCACCCAAATACACACTCACTTACGTACGCATGGCACCACGCGACGCACGCACGCACACACCACGGTTCTCAGTTCGTTCATCATACGGAGCGGCTCACGTGCGTTGCTGAACTAATTCCATATACGGCTACACGAACCACATGCGTCTGCTAAATTTGAGACCGACACTACGCGGGATTTGAAGCTGAGGGATAAATTGAAGTACAACAAAGATGAACCATTGAAGAAAAGGGTCCCCGTGGTGCTACAAAACTCAGGCTGAATGTCTGACCCTAATCTCATCTTAGCCGGCAATCGCTGGTCAGACCTTGAGTGCCTGCCTACCATTCTGTGTGTGGTGGTGGTGTGTGTGTGTGTGTGGTGTGGGTGTGTGTGTGTGTCTTAGGCGCTAACTGGGGGTTGTGTGTGGTGTGGTGTGTGTGTTGTGTGGTGTTGTGGTGTGGTGTGTGTGGACGGTGGTTGTGTGGGTGGTGTGTGGTTGTGTGTGTGTGTGGGTGTGTGTTGTGTGGCGCGTGCGTGTCGTCTTTGCGGTGTGCGTTGCGTGCTTTCTGTGCGTGTGTGGGTGTGTGGTGTTGCGTGTATGCGTGGTGCTTGTGTGTGTCGCGTGGCGGGGGCGGTGCGTGCGTTGCGTGCCTGTTACGGGTGCGTGCTGTGTGTGGTGTGTAGTGTGTCGTGATGTGTTATGTTGTGTGTCGTCGTGTGTAGATGGGAGTTAACGCACCCACCACCCACAGAAAACGCGCGGCGCGCGGCTACGCCGAGCCACGGGCACACCGCTACGCCAGCTACCCTCTTCATAGCATCATCATCATCATCATCCTCTCACATCCCCCTACCTCATCATTCCGTCCACATCTTGTGGCTGCTTGGAATGAGACCGCAACCCCGCTAGCGTCTATGTTTTCAGGTATGCAGTGATCTTTACAGCAATTAGAATCAACGATGAGTGTGAAAATTAGACATCGCTGCCATATATGAGGAGGTAAGAACAATCGTTGTTCTTCTCTTCGTCTGTTCTGTGTGTCCCTCGTCTCTCTCTGTCCTGTCTGTCTGTCTGTCCTGTCCTCTCCTGTGTGGCTGGTCTGTCTCTCTCTTTCTCTCTTTCTTTCGGGGGCCTCGCTCTCTCTCTATCTCCTCTCATCTCTCTCTCTCTCATCTCTCTCTCAATCACATAGTTACTCCGTTAGACAATATACATTACGTTTTCTACTTGCTCTAGGTCTCACACGATAGAGAATAGAGAGATAGAGAGAGCACGAGAGAGAGAGCAACTGAGATAGAGAGCTAGGAGGAGAAAGAAGAGAGAGTAGAGAGAGAGAGAGGAAAGAGAAGAGAGATTTGCATTTTATTCCCCTCCGTGATTCATTATAGATGAAGTCGCCCATGTGCTGGCGTCTGCAGGGACAATATTCGCTGATTATTTTCACAGGTTCCTCTTTTGTGTGAGAATGAGAAATGTACCTCCATTGCTATGGAAAACAAAAAGTACAAAAAAAAAAAAAAAAAATCGAAAGGACAGAAAAAGCCTGGACAGAGAAAATTGGTGTCTAGGGATTTTTTTTTAATACGTGATATGAAACACAGTACTGTCCATGCATCACTTGTGTCATTTGAAAACTCAACAAACATACTATGGTATTGCACACCAGCCTTTTCTGGTATAGCATTCTTCTTAAAACCGAAAAGGCAGAGGAGTCAAATTACCACTTTCCCGCGGTCACTGAGGAGAAACAATCAGTTTCGAAATACCGGTATCTGACCAGGAGTTATATGTTAGTGAGCTTTCTCCCCATTGGAGATGGTCTCCCGCTTTGGAGACTATAAGCTTGCTGAAGGTTCATTTTGAGAAGCATTTATTTATTCCCCATTCACCCACTCAAGCACATACTGTCAGTTAGGCAGAATCATCTACCACTGCAGATATGAAGGCTTATCACCCCCTATATTTCTATAATCTGAGACATAGAGTGTGTGTGTGTGTTTGTGTGTGTGTGTGTGTGTGTGTGGTGTGTGTTGTGTGTGTGTGTGTGAGAGAGAGAGAGAGAGAGAGAGAGAGAGAGAGAGAGAGAGAGAGACTTAGCCTCAAACTCAGACTTTGATAGGCTAACATCACACAGCAGCAGGACCTATGCTTTGTGCAATGTCTGGAACCTTCGAAGGCGCTATTATCTCCACTCTCGCGCTTTTCATAAGTCTGCAGTCTTGGACTTGTTCTACCATACGGATGTTTTGGATCTAGAGTGTTTCAGATCTGAGTTGTTCAAAACGCATTTTACTGTGAATAATCTGAGGTAGCTGTACTGTTTATTTTTCTTTTTAATTATTTTATTATTTTGACATGAGAGAGAGAGAGAGTGAGTGAGAGAGAGAGAGAGAGTGTGTGTGTGTGTGTGTGTGTGTTGTGTGTGTGTGTGTGTGTGTGTGAACCACAGAGAGAGAGACAGAGACAGACAGACAGACAGACAGACAGACAGCAAGAGGGTAAGGGAGAGAAGGAAGGCGATCTCTCTCTCTCTCTCTCGCTCTCTCTCTCTCTCTCTCTCTCTCTCTCTCTCTTCTCTCTCTCTCACCTCTCCTCTCTCTCTCTCTCAGAGCATATTCATAACTGCCATCATTTTTATGCGCGACGACGTGTCTGAAGGCGACATCACTCCCCTCACCCGATTCATTATGGATGAAGTCCCCTTTGGGATCCCAGCATCCGTGGAGACCTTTGCTATTATTTTCATAGATTCCTCTTCGCTCAAGAAGAAGACCTCCGCAGGTCGTGAAGAAAAAATTACCCATGAAAGATCGATGTCTGGAGATTTTTTTTTCATAGTATGAGAGAGACGGCCGTTCCACGCATGAAGTATTTTAGCATTTCCTACCGTTTAAATTCCTATGTTTCTCAAGATGGTCCGCTGTCGTGTGCCTGTTATGTGCGTAAGTGTTTTGAATGAGGAGGGATGGGTGGGATGGAGATGGGGTGGTGGTGGGAGAGGGACCAGGGAGAGGAGAAGCTGTCGGAGGGAGTTGTGGGCGAGGGTGGCTGGAGGGGAGAAGGGAAGGGTGAGTGAGCGATTGATTTTACTAAGTTATGTTCAAGCATACCCCCTTGTCTAAATGGCTCAATTGCTGAATGGACATTTGTGTTTAAAATTGCCACCTCTCTCTCTCTCTCTCTCTCTCTCTCTTTCTCAACGAAAGGCTACTTAATCTTGACAAAGATGTCATCTTCATTGCTTGCTACATTGTTCTTGAACGAGACCCGTTGTACAATTCAACAGAATTGGCAAGGGATTTTAACGTCGGAAGAAAATCTCGTCCAACATGTACGTGAGGATGAACTGTATCTCATTATAACGGGTGATCTAAATGCTAGGACTATCGTGAACAAGCTGATGATGAAGATATGGCTAATTATGCCGGTTACCTTAACTATGATGGGAGGGATGAAACAATGTTACGATGTTCTAATGACAGCTGTATAAATATTTTTGGAACAATTCTTACTTAACCTCTGTTTTTCTGTTTGATGCTGTTATCTTGAATGGTGCATGTGACGGTGATAGATATGGTGAATATATCTATGTATCCCCTCGTGGCTGTAGTATCATCGATTGTTTTAGTTTTTCCAGCTTCGTGAAAAAGAAATTGTTGTCTTAAAAGCTGTGGATTGAGTTGACTCGTGACATTTACTTTTGGAATGGTATGAAATTATTGATATTGATGACACATGTGATTTGACTAGGAAAGGACACAAGGCGAACTTCGAATTATTTGGGATAGACGAGTATGCTGAAATGTAAAAAAACTTAATAGTGATAGCTTTCTTGAACGTTTGGGTAAGGCCTAGCAGCTGATTGAATGTTTTCATGTAATTCTTGCTTAGAACACATTTTTTAAACGGTAAGTATGGAGCTTGCATGGGTGAGAAGGTTGGGAAAGGCAGTACAAATGTAATTGAGTGGTTTGATTCAGAGTGGATGAACAAAAGAAACGAAGAGCGAAAAAGGTTGATTTGAAAAAAAGAGATTTTCCAAAGATGCTCAAGAAAAAAGATGACAGCGAGGTAAGGAAAAAACGTACTTACATATAGCGGAAAGGAACGGACAGATGTGTTGTTGATTTGCGATGGACTAAAAGAACTGATATTTGAAGAAAAATAGACCTTACGACAACTCGCTTACCACTGGGGACGCTTTAAACGATCCAAAGCTTTTTCTGGTCTATAGTTAGACTCAATAAACAGGACTATCTCTCATCAGTTCGCGGATGAAACCCTAACCGTCCCAGACAATAGCCTACAAGGAGGAGGAACACGGGATTTCTTTTCACTATGTTTTCAACGTATTCGATAAATACTGAATAGATGAAAACTGGTGATGAAATAAATTTTGACGATTATGATGACCGCAAAAAGCTTTGAAACAGATTGATGTGTATGCAAGAGATAAAGAGCACGAGTTTAATGATAATGATTGGTATAACCCCCGGTGAAAAGCTAAACCCAGCGAGCGATTCTATAAGAATCACCTGGGGTGTGGAAAAAAGTGCTGGACTTGTCGTAAAATTGTCAAAGAAATGTTTACAAGAATGCAAAAGAAAAGGTGGTTTAATTTTTCTTGTTGTACCATTCAAACAGATTATTTGCAAGGTGAAACGTTCCCAAAGAATGGTCCCAAATCCACATCAATCGTCCCAAATACCCTAAAAAGGAGATTGTCAACAATCCCTAATTGTGTTATTGTGGAATAACGTTGACAAGCGTCATACGATCAGTAAAAATCTTTATACATACATTCTAAATGCCACGATAATAAAACCCCCCCCAAACCAGTGGACAGAAAGAAAGGAACAAGAGAAATGAGGAACAAGCCGGTTCTCAGATCAAATTACAATACTTCCGACCAATCTGTTACTCTATATACATTATTTAAAGAAAAAAAAAAAAAAACCTTACTACGTAACACCCTCAGCTTTATGTTTGTTTTTGTTAGATTTCAGGGGGACAAGGCTTTTGATTTGTGTCAATCGTAACACTCTTATGGAACATTTTACGTAAAAGTGGTGTGAATGGCAAGCGTCAGTTTGCGCTTTGTGGCTTAGTACTTTATGACTCGGTTCTAGCATGTGTTTGAGATAAGCCCAGTACAATGCACGCCGAGAATCAATGCTTTTCTGTTTGTCCGCGTGGTGTAAAACCCGGGATCGGGAGGGGGAGACAAGGGAACATTTTGACGCCTATTTATGTGATCCCTTCTTCATCAACGAATATAATGTGTACCACCCCAGACGCTATTGTGAAAGACATATAATGCTTTTTGTGATCGGATGGGGCATTCTCTATAGTCCAGCACACAGCCTTTGGTTTGCAATATCAGCTAAAATGCCCACTGAAAGGAAGAAGTTAACGGATTACAGTTGACAGTTATCTTGGAAAAAATAAGATTACAGTTTTTCCGTAAAATGATGGTCATCTAATCTGGGTGAGGAAAAAAATATTTATATGGCAAGTACAGCAACATAAGTTGTTTAATGCTTGCAAGTATTTATGAATCATATTTACAACGAGACTGAGTTTAACAAATGCATGGAAAAAGTCATGCCAGAGAGGAAAAGGGGCGTCATACAAATTCTACGGTCATTTCGAAAAGTTAAATTTTTCTGTGACGCGTGTTTCTTTTGGAAAATGTATGATACCCAAATACAACTGGTGTTCGGTTATGGTGCTGAAGTATGGGGTCTTTTCAAACAATAAACAAATGGCAAAAGTATGTTGTTTTGCGTTTTCTAAATGTTTCCATCCATGCATCAAATAATGTATTATATGGTGAGACTGGCAAGCACCCTTTATTTATCAGAACACATGTTAAATGCATAAGATTCTGGTTGATTTTGACGCTTTCTCCAACTAGACTTTGTAGACAAGCATATCGCATGATGCTAGGAGAGATGGAGCATGGTAAAAAAAAAACTGGACGTATCGTGTGAAAACAGTGTTATCTGAGGATGGATTTGGGATTGTGTGGCTACCCCAGGGAGTATGGCGTGAATAGAGCTTCAGTTCAGAATTCAAAGATCGTTTGATAGCGTGTTATAAACAGAATTGGCCATTCCGACATGGAAAGCAAAGAAAAATATAACTAGTTCTACTCATTTAAAAGTATCGTTCAGGCAGAGACTTAAATTGAATTGATTAGGATTAAATGGCGTAGACAACATTTCGCAAACTTCAGACTGAAAACCTTTGGATTAAATGCCAATAAGAGGTGGTTTAGCCTGGAACATCCTTGGAATCGCCTTGCCCAATGTGTGGAAATCCTGTTGACGATGCAATCCATTTTTTATTTCGTTGTACAGTTTTTGAAGATACCAGAGAACAATGTTCGCTGTTTCAATTAGACATCGCTAAAAGAGAAGACATCTCTGCTATACTGCCACCAAAAGACGTAAATATCATACAGTCTGCACAATTTACCAATGCGGCATGGAGAGTTAGACAAAGAAAAAGGAATTAAAACTGTAAGGCATAACGGAAGTGCAGACTGAATTACTCTACAGTTTGGGGGATGGTTGAGCAGTTCTGATCTATTCTGTTTGCCGTTTTCCTTTTCTTTTATCTCTTTTTCTGTCTGTCTTTTCTCCAGATTAAAGAGAGCATGTACTAAATGTGCCATCTAGTGTTGATCTGGATTTGTTTGTAATACTTGTACCTTTTCTTCTGTCTCCTTCATGGGATTGTTGTCATCATATCAATATTTTTTTTCTATACTCTGTATTCCTTATGTTTTTTTTGTTCCTTTTGTTCGCTTTGTCATGGTGTGTTATACCCCCCCCCCCCCCCCCCCCCCCCCCCTTTGTCACGAGAGCTTTTGGCAACGCAATATGGTGTTCCAAAAGTCGAATTAGTCTCCTCTCTCTCTTCTTCCTCTCTCTCTCTCTCTCTCTCTCTCTCTCCGCAAGTAGAAGTTTTTTGGTTTTTTTTAACTGTCCTGTCTTTGTTAATAACGTTCTTAGTGCATGTGCACTCAGGTCTTAGTACGACGTGTCATCCAAAAAGACCGAAAAAATTTGGGGGCATTACTAAAACTCCGATAGAAAGGGGGAAAACTGGATCTAGAAGCGGATAGGGGAATTTAATTCCACGCGCCGCGCGTGCACACCACACACACACACACACACACACACACAAACACACCAAACACACACACACACACACACACACCACCCAGAGGCGAGAGAGAGACCCCTGAGAGACGAGAGAGGAGAGAGAGAGAGAGAGACTCGCTACACTTAAGAATAGTCCCAGAATTGTACGGGTGCATAGGGCGAGTGCATTCTTCATTTGGTCACTTTCAGGTGTGGAGAGAGAGAGAGAGAGAGAGGGAGAGGAGAGAGAGAGAGAGCATGTCAGTGTTTGTTTGTTTCATTACCATTTTATGATGCTTCATCCTTCAGGCTTTTTGACTGGTTACCTCAGGGCTTTGAGGTGGATGCAGGATGAGGACATTCCCATTACTCCTAGACACGCCATCCTCCACGCTGAAAACAGTTGTGCACGCCTGGTTCAAAGTATTACTGTCAAAGTCAGACTCTTCTGGAAGGAACGAGGAGGAGGGCGGGCGCGGGAAGCGGGTGGTGTTTCGGGTTTTGCTGAGACCATCTATATACCCAATGTGCGGTGTTGATGAGTTGGTAGACAATAGAAAGATTAACATTGTTTTCTGATCAGAAGGAGCATGACGGAGAGGTGGGTCTGATATTAGATGCTTGAGGAGAGAGGGAGAATTGACGACTAAAACAAAAATGGAAAGGAGGGAGAGGGAGTGGGGCAATTAGGGTGTCGTGTGTGAGTGTGTGTGTCTGTGTTTGTGTGTGTGTGTGTGTGGTGTGTGTGTGTGTGTGTGTGGTGTGTGTCTCTGCGCGGCGCGCGCGAGCGCGCGCGCGCGCGCGGTGTGTGTGTGTCGTGTGTGCTGTGTGTGTGTGTGGTTGCGTGTGTGTGTCTCGTGTTGGTGTGTTGTGTGTGTGTGGGTGGTGTGCGTGCGGTGCGTGCGTGCGTGCGTGCGTGCGTGGCGTGCGCGTGTGTTGTGTGTGGGTGTGTGTGTGTGTGGTGTGTGTGTGTGTGTGTGTGTGAGTCTGCGTGTGTGTGTGTGTGTGGTTGTGTGTGTGTGTGTGTGTGTGGTGTGTGTGTGTGTGTTGTGTGTGTGTGTGAAGAAGAAGAAGAAAGAGAAAAGACAGAGCGAACAAAACAATGCATAGCCAGAAAGAGAATGAGAGAAGGAACTAAGGTATGAAGGAAGAGAGGGAGGAAGAAAGAAAGAAAAGAAGAAAGAAAGGATGGTAGATAGACAGAAAGAAAAAAAAAAAGACAGAAAGAAGAATCTTCACAGGCCAATTAGGGAAATTTAAAAGACAAAGGATCTTTTCTCTCTCTCTCTCTTTCTTTCTTACAGCTTAGGGACAAGCTCCTGCGGGGATCTTGACACATGAGAAGGTGGGAAGAGAGGAGAGAGAGGAGAGAGAGAGAGGAGAGAGAGGATGAGAGAGAGACGAGAGAGAGCGAGAGAGAGAGAGAGAGACGATCCCAGTTACAAACATTCTCAGGCGTGGGGTAGCATTTTCAGGTACACATCTAATAGCGCATGAAACACCGTCCTCCCTGATATGTTTATTTTGTTTTGTTTTGTTCTGCTCTGTTCTGTTTTACTGTTGTTGTTGTTGTTGTGTGTGTGTGTGTGTGTGTGTGTGTGTGGTGGTGTGTGTGTGTGTGTTTGTGGGTGTGTGTGTGTGTGGGTGTGGGTGTGGTTTGGGTTTTGGTGTGTGTGTGTTCTTCTTCCAGAGCCTACCGCTGGAGGCATAGTCTCCAATGGCAAGTCGCAATGATCTCTCTCTCCTCTATCTCTCTCTCTCTCTCTCTTCTCTCTCTGGCGTGTGGTGTGTGGCTCTGTCTTGTCCTGTCGCTCTCTCTCTATCTCTCTCTCCTCCGCTCTCTCCTCCTCTCTCCTCTATCCTCTCTCTCAAGGAGCTGTGTTTGTTCTGCTCCTGTTTCTCCGTCTATGACTGTCTGTCGTGGGTTGTCTGTCTGTCTAGTTGTGTCTGTCTATCATATCTCTCTCACCTCTCTCTCTCCTCTCTCTCTCTCTCTCGCTCTCTCTCTCTCTTTGACGCTCAGTAGGTATTTTGTGTCTGTCTTCGTTTCTCTGTCTCGTCAGTCGATAGGCTCGCGGGCTGTCTTTCGAATTGGTCGGTTTGTTCTGTTCTTAGTCTGGTTGGTTGTGTCGCTCCATATATCTCTCTCTCTAGCTATCTATATCTCTTCTCTCTCTCTCCTCTCTCATTTCGCAGCAAGCAGGAGACACTCCACAGACCATGTGGGGGTGGAATGACTTGTGTTTCAGCGCGTTTTCTCTTTGGCCTTCGGTGTTTTATTAGATAGATTGCGCTTCACTCGACAAGGCTATTCGAATACATGTTAGCATCCGTAAATCCATCAGCGTAAAAAAAGTGTGACGCTATCACTGGTAATGGAAGCTTGCATACGGATGTCAAATTACTTATATCACATGCGCAGCGCCGTTTTCCACACAACACACACACAAACACACAACACACAACACACAAACAACACACCCACACACACACACAACACACATACACAACACACACACGACACACACACACATACCCACACAATTACGAAAACACAACGCGCACCGCACCAAACACAAACACACACACACACACACACACACACACCCAAACACACGACCGCACGCCACGCACGCACGCGCGCGCACACACAACCACACACACACACACACAACACACAAGCACGCTTACGCACGCACGCGCGCACGCACCAGCACGCACGCACGCAGGCACGCCACACGCAAGCACACAAACAACAACACACAACACACACACACACCACACACATAACACACCAGAGTCAAAACAGTCAAAGGAACGACAGGTGTAAAATTCATGGGCTTAGTTTCCATCGAAAGATAGGCTGTGCCTTCTCGTGAAAAAGATAGACAGACGATAGATGTGTGTGAGATGGAAACACGCACCAGCTAGGGACACACACACACCACACACACCACACACCCCCAACAAACACACACACACTACGAATAACACACGCTGAGCACGTTGTGCGCACCGCGCTTCAACGCACGAATGGTGCACTCAGGTACGCACGCACACGCCACGCGCGCCCCCACGAGCGCGTCACCAACACACACACAACACACAACACTACACACACAACACAACAACACACAAACCCACCACACGCAAGCACCACACACGCACACACACAAACGCACACACACACACATCACATACATACACAACACGCGCGCACATTCATAGGCACGCACGCACGCAACCCACGCACACGCAAGAGAGAGACACACACACACATACATACACCACACGCGCGCACATAGAGCACGCAGAGCACGCACAGAGGAGAGGAGAGAGAGAGAGAGAGAGAATGACCATGAAGGAAACATGAATGAATGATTTATCAGAAGGCAAATGGGCCAATTCTGATGGGACCTCAAATCACCATACAGTTACAAACGGTTATCAGTATACAGTGTAAATTCACGTCGACATGCACAAATGCAAAAAGCTTTATCCAAGTGTAATGACAAGTTTGCATCGTTACAATGTTAGATGGTGTGTGTAGAAGGCACAACCTGTACATACAGGGATTCGTGTCATGTTTTCTTGGGAGTTCGAATGGATTTACATCCTCCCCAGCGGATGAGCGTAGGGGGCATGACAACTGTGACTGTTTTGTACTTGTATACCTTAAATATTAGTACGTGAATATAGATTGAACCCCAATTCTAAATCTAGTTAGTGCATTCTTTAAAATGTATTTTATGGTCATGGACAAATTTGACACCTTAAATAGCGCTTTTAAAACATTCTTAAAATCTAAATCTCTCACTTGTATGCGTGTAATTGTCCTATTCCTGCCACTTGCATCAAATATTGTCTGTCTAATTTCTTTAATAAAAATTGAAACCGACTCTAAACCAAATTCGTTTAAAATTGTGCGAACTTTTGTCACTCAAGTATGCTTCCCGTTTTCGTCCAAGGAACATAACATTTTGTAATGCCTTATTGGCAATATCTGTTCCTCATTCGAGTCCGTTTAAACCAAAATGTATTGCAACGTACATGAGAGTTTTAAATATACCCGGTATCTTCCCAGATGGCCATACAACAAATCTACGCCTAGGAGTTGTTAAGACCATATGTATGCACCTTTTCTATGTCTAAAACTGCCTTATCCAAAGCTCATAGACAGTTAACTGCAAGAGCATATCACTGTTTGGTTTTCCTCAAGGCATAGAATATCTACTCGGTTTACACTTTTCTCGATTTTGATATTAAAAGGATCTCTCTCTCTCTCTCTCTCTCTCTCTCTCTCTCTCTCTCTCTCTCTCTCTTCATTTTCTTCTTCTTCTTTTCTTCTTCGTGGTCACGTCTTGAAATCAGATATGTTTGTAAATGTACTCTCTCTCTCTCTCTCTCTCTCTCTCTCTCTCTCTCTCTCTCTCTCTCGTCCCACAGGCAGGTTTTTTTTTCACGGCTGACCACAGAAAAAAAAATGTGACGATCTAATTTCCCTAATTTGTTGTGAGTTGGTTTCTTTCTTTCTTTCTTTCTTTCTTCATTCTGTTCTCTCTCTTTCATTCTTTTTCACCTTCTGCCTTTTGTTTATTTTTATACTTTCTCCTTCCTTTTCTACCGATCTATTTATCAGTAAATCAATCAATCAATCAACCTATTTATCCATCCATCTAACTATCTATTCATCTATCTATATATCTATCCACTGTCTATCTATCTATCTATCTATCTATCTATCTATCTATCTGTCTACTTCCTTTCTTTTTTCTTTCTTTCTGTTTTTCGTTTTCTTTTTTTTTTCCCCATACTTTTCTCTTTATTCGCTTCAGTCTTTATCTTTTTCTTTGTTCCTTCTCCCGTTATCTTTCGGAGGTGTTTTGAAGACATTACATGTGATATAAATACCTTTCTGCCAATGCTTCTAAGGACAAAGAGACAATGGGAAAGTGCAAGATTAAGGAGATAGATGCAGATCTTCCAAAAACTACTCAAGAAGCTTCAGACTTTGGCCGACAAAAATAACTGTAGAGGAAACAAGGACAGTATTAACAAAAATGTGGAAAATAACAAAAGTCCTGGAAGTGACGTATTCTTTCTTTGTGTGTGTGTGTGTGTGTGTGTGTGTGTGTGTTACCGAATAGGGGTCATTGTAGTCAGGTCACTTTATGCAGGGTTAGAAAGGACGGAACTGTGACGCCAAAAAGGTGCGTAATGACGTGTGTTGTCCAAATCAATGAACACGGAGAATACATTCAACATTGACGGCCTATTACTCTATAAGAGATTGTGTATAAAATTAGATCAGCATACACAGCGCCTAGACTGAAAGCGATATCGCTAAGCCCTAATCAACGAAGATTAATCGGGATTCATACTTGCTGTATTACGCTGGTGACAACATCAGAACCATACGCGGTTTGATGTATTGAGACAAGCGCAATCCAACGGAGCTGCTGATGGGTGTCGATTTTCTAAAAGCCTTTGTCTAAAATGGGGAGAGTGTTGAGGGTCCTCTTAGATGAACTTCCGTTGTCATCTTCTCATTGGAATTTCTTCCTACCCACAAACACGCATTCTTGATCACAGTATTCTCGAGTATGGAAGAGGATCAAGAGCTTTATGGGATCGCTTTCTCTCGCACATTTGCTAGAGATGACTGCGGACAGCGTGAGCCGGAACACTTCCGAAGGGGACTATTAACAGGACACTACCTTCCCTTGCGGTTTGATACTACGTATGATGAGAGTTCGTTATGTACTGCCCGTGCAAGTTTTTTTGACTAACCTAGGTGCGGTTATGGACAGTGTGCAGAATGAGATTAAAAAAAAAAAAAAAAATAGGGGAAGCGTTAGTTTGGCTATTTTTACCTCCACCCCCTCATTTTTCTCTCCCTCCCCCATCTTTAGCTTTTGCCTCTTCCTCGGCCTTTCGGCCTCTGCTTCTTTGTCTACGTCTGTCTGTCAGTCTGTCTGACTGACTGTCTGTCTGTCCATCTGTCTCTGTCTGTCTGTCTGTCTGTCTGGAGGGGATTCCCCACGCTTGAACCGCGTGGACTGGTACGCCCAACCAGCGATCGCTTCCTCAGCGCGCAGCGAACACAGGACCAACGACTCGCGCGGCTGCAGACCGTGTTGGCAGGGACAGAGACGGTCGCAATCGTGATGCACGTGCCACGTCGGATGGGCCAAGCAGGGGGGCGACAGCAAACAGGTTTACACAATTACCTGAGTGCCAATGACAGAACACGGAGAGTGACAATGCAAGGAATCCCCGCTCAAACAATAATAATAAATAGCATGAGGCAGACCATCGGACACTGAACCAAAAGTTTTCAAATTACAATGTGGAAAATCTGTATAGTAAACTACAAGATGTTTCTTTTGTCAACTATATCAACTCGTTCGATTTTGTATGTTTAACGGAAACGTTTACAGACGGTTGTTTTGTGTTTGATGGAATGTTTCAAAATTACGTTAAATTTCATGCTCCTGCCAAAAAACTATCTATTCGTGGCAGATATTCAAGTGGAGTTGTTTTGCTAGTGAAAAAAACTGTTTTGCAAAGTTTGTCGTTCAAATTAGACTGGGTTGTGATAACGCTATTGTTGTTATTTTGAAACACCCTTCAACAAAGTCTTAAATTTTTCTCCGCATGAATTGATCCAGCGATTGGAAAAGAATATGCGGAAGAAACATTTTAATGAGAAATTATTCGTTCTGCCATCATGTCCAAGATATCTAGCCAGATTAATTCATAAATTACGGTTAAATACATGGAATACAAAATATTCACGAGGGTATAGCGTGTATATGTCAGGAGAATATCTCAATTCGTCATCTTTTATTTGAATGCCCTATACTAACCCCAGCTTATAAGGAGAAGAATATTTTCATAAATAATTCTGACAATGTTGATAGTGTGGTAAATAACCCTGGCTTTTTGGATATTGCTTTGGTTATTGCTCAGTCCCCAGTTGCAAAAACTATTGTGAAAAAAGACATTTGAGATATGTGTTAATAGTTTTTTTTTTTTTTTTTTTTTTTTTTTTTTTTTTTTTTTTTTTTGGGGGGGGGGGGGTGGGGGGGGGGGGGGTGTTTGGGGGGGAGGTGCTAATAGTACAATGGAATGTATATTGCAGTTTAAAGGTCTAAGATCATCTTGTGATGAAAAGACGTTTAAATAAAATATTAGAAATGGATCTTGTGTCAATGATCAGAATGGTGAATTTACGTTTGTGTCGCCCCAGGGAAAACAGTGTTATCGACTATTTTATTGTTTCAGAAGAGTTATCGGACATGTGTAATTTACAATTTGGGGAGAGTTTATACTCTTGGCATCTACCAGTCGAATCGTCCTGGAGAAATTGTTTGAGTGAAGGTTGTGTGCCCCAGATACCGCAGTCTGAACACATAGAAGAAGAAAAGGTAGTGTGGTCTGAAGAGTAATATGGGTTGTACAAAGAGGAAATGGAATCTGATGAATTTAACGAGTGTTCGAATACAGCACGACTGATTCTTGCCACGGATGTTAACAGGGCGACCGACATTTTAGTAAGTGCAATGTATGGGGCTGCAGCGTCCATGGTTAGGAGGGTTGGGAGAAATAAAAAAAAACCGGTGCAATGATTGGTTTGACTTTGAGTGCGAACAGAAGAAAAGGACTGTCTTACGACTTCTGAGATCTTTTCGGAGAGCAAAATTACCTGAATACAAAGCACTGCAAAAGGAAGCTTACATAAAAGAAAGGAAAGAGTATGGCCAATTGACAAGAGAGAGAAAAAAAGATTGTCTAATGAAACGAAAATTAAGAAGCTTAAAGACTCAATCCACGATCCAAAACTTTTCTGACCAACACAATAAGAGGTGTTAGCTAAAAAGGCATGGTTTTAATGACATTAGCAGCCAACAGTGGTACGATCATTTCTTCAGTGTTTTCAATGACTTCGAAAGTACGCCTGTACATGAAGTTACTGAACACGAGGAGCTAGCGGAGGCGGGAAACGAAGAGCCACTCTTTAACGATCCAACCACTAAACAAGAGGTCGTAAATGGAATAAAAAACCTGAAAAGTGGAAAAAAGTCCTGGTCCGGACAAAGTCATAGGTGACATGTTTAAACATTTAAGCGCAGGGGTGTTTGGACTTTCTGGTTGAATTATTCAATGTTATTTTTGACCGTGGAATGTTTCCCAAAGAATGGTCTAAATCTATAATCATACCAATTCATAAAAAGGGAGACACAAACAACCCAGACAATTATAGAGGGGTGGCTTAAAACAAACGTCATAAGTAATATATACACAAATATTTTAAACAAAAGACTGACTAAATGGGCAGAAACCGAAGAAATAAAATAATAGAAAGAACAAGCAGGTTTTAGGAAAGACTATAGCACGATAGATCACATCTTTACTTTATACGCACTTGTCCAGAAGTAACTACTCCGAAATGCTAATTTATATGTAGCTTTTGTTGACTTTAGAAAAGCCTTCGATTCGTTGAACAGGAAACATTCTTTGGAATATTTTGAGAAATAATGGCATTAACGGGAAAATGTATAAGGCACTTAGAGGAGTGTACAATTCTGTAGTGGCTTGCGTACGTGAAAAAGGTAAATTATCAGATTACTTTGATGTCCGCGTGGTATAAAACAGGGGATGCTTACTAAGCCCTCAGCTTTTCTCATTTTTCATCAACGAATTAGCGATATAGAGATCAAGAAACGAGGCAGACACGGTATTCAAATGATACCAGAAGCTGTTGAAATTTTCCTTATGTTGTTTGCAGATGATGTTGTTTTGCTTTCTGATACAATAATTGGTTTACAAAACCAGCTGACAGCATTAAAAGGAAAAGCAGATCGATTACAATTAACTGTTTAATCTGAATCTGAAAAAAAAAAATTATGATTTTTAGAATGGGGGGTCATCTTTCTAGACACGAAAAATATTGGTACGGTAACACAGAAGTAAAAGTGACAAACAGTTACAAATACCTCGGTCTGTTATTCACAACCAAGCTCAGTCTTAATGCAGGTTTGACACAGAAATGTGTAGAAAAGGAAAGAGAGGAGTGATCGAAATTCTTAGAACATTGAGAAAATTAGATTAGATTGAGCCATCGATTTCTGGAAACTTTTCGACACTCAGATAACACCCATATTAACATATGCAGCAGAGGTGTGTGTGTGTGTTGTGTGGGGGGGTGTGTGTGTGGGGGGGGGGGGGGGGGGGGGGGGGGAGGGGGGTGCCGGTCAACAACGAAATAGAAAGTGTCCATACATTTGCCATCAAGCGTTTCCTTAGTGTTCCTTTACATTCTTCCAATAAAATGGTTTGTGCGGAAACTGGAAGATATCCTTTATATACACACCTATATAAAAATGTATTAAAATATTGGTTGAAACTGTTTAAAACTACTTACACAAGGTTATGTAAACAGGCGTACACAATGTTGTACACCAGCACGAGAATGGAAAGTTTAACTGGGTATCCAATGTAAAGAAAATTGTTGACTGAAAATGGTTTGGCATTGTCTGGCTGAGCCAAGAAGTAGGAAACGATAAATTATTTATCTCAGAATTTAAAGACAGATTGATCTGTATGTTTCAACAAAACTGGCACTCTCACATGGAAGGAAATGAAAAACACAGATGGTTTCTTTCATTTAAGAGTAACCTGCAACCTGAAAAATATTTATCAGTGGTAACAGACTGATGGCACAGAAGCGCACTGGCAAGATTTCGAACAAGAACATTAGGTCCTTTTGCCAAACAAAAAATGGTTTATGCTTGATACAACAGCAGTAAATACTTGTCCAGTCTGCAAAGTAAACGTCACTGAAGATGAGAGTCACTTTTTATATCATTGTGATGCTTACCGACATATTCGCGGAAAAATTTTGCTTGTTTCAGGTGCCTATTGTGCAAAATTGCAATATGCTTCATATATTGACACTTGAAAACGAATCACTGATCAAATCCTTAGCAAGTTATATTGCCGAAGCTAATAAAATCAGAAAAAAAGTCACTTCCAACCTGATTTCCTCTTGTAAACATTTTATATTCTGTGCCTGGTGGTCATTGATTCTGTGACAATCAGTGGTAATGGTTTATGAGATGCCATTGTTTTGTTTTGTGTTTTGCTTTTGTCCAACACAACTTTAAAAACGTTGGACCTTGAGTGTGTGAGTGTGCACACAGATGTCTAAAAATGTTGACTTGTTGGGTACATTTTGTTCAGTAATGTTCCTTTATGTGGGTAATACGTTCACGCCCCCATGTCATAACGGCTGTACAGCTATTGACATTAAAATGTCATTGAGTCATTGAATCAGTGAGTCTCTCTCTCTCTCTCTCTCTCTCTCTCTCTCTCTCTCTCTCTCCTCTCTCTCTCTCTCTCTCATGCACGACATAAATATAAAAATGTACAGAGATTGAACTCCTTCGTCCTTTGTGTCATGAGGCTCGTGAAAGCGAGGTTCATTGTGTGTCTCGCTGTCCTGACCCTGATACACTTAGAAACCCGTTGGTCTCATCAAAGTATCATAGCCATCCCTCTATATTTAGACTTCTCTTACTTGTCACTTCTGCTCGCGACGATGTCAAACAATTTACCATCTTAAAAAACGTTCAAAATCCGCTCCATTTGCTGGACATGATTAATGTCGGTTTTTTTTAAATCTTTTCTTTTTCTTGTGTATATATATATATATATATATATATATATATATATATATATATATATATATATGTATGTATGTATGTATGTATGTGCGTGTGTGTGTGTGCGTGCGTGTGTGTGTGTGTGTGTGGTGTGTGTGTGTGTGTGTGTGTGTGTGTGTGTTGTGTGTGTGTGTGTGTGTGTGTGTGTGTGTGTGTGTGTGTGTGTGTGTGTGTGTTGCATGAATGAAGTACACTTTTCTCCCAGCATCTGCAGGAGACAACATTTGCTGATTATTTGCACAGATTCCTCGTCGCCCAAGAAGAAGACCTCCGCAGGCGAGAAGAAAATTTGCCAGGGAAGATCGGTGTCTGGGGCTTTTTTCATAGTGTGAGACAGAGCACCCGCTCCACGCATGAACAGCATTATCATTTCCTCCCGGCCTAAATCGCTACAAGAGAGATGGGTGCTCTGTTCTTTTTGTCCAGTGGGAAATGCTGACATGTGAATATGACATTTGAAGACAAACCTACAGAGACGTGCGTGCATACTGATCAGCCAATATACTTGACGATTCAGTACTTCTGTCCGCTTCCCTTCCCTCCTGGGCTCGCTTGCACGTGTGTGTTTAGATAGATAGGTAGATAGATAGATAGATAGACGGACGGACGAACGGACAGATAGAGAGAGAGAGAGAGAGAGAGAGAGAGAGAGAGAGAGAGAGAGAGAGAGAGAGAGAGAGCATTCCCGCCCGTGTGTGTATGTGTGTGTGTGTGTGTGTGTGTGTGTGTGTGTGTGTGTGTGTGTGTGTGTGAGATAGCACCTTCTAAGGCCCATCTATTGTGGAAGTCATGATGTGTCCTAGTAGAACTAGCACGCTTTAGTGTTAGTGATAAAAATCTGAGCGTGAGTCTCTGTCTCTGCCTCAGTCTCTGACTCTGTCTCTGTCTCCGTTTTTCTTCTTTCTGTTTTATATACACACAGTCACATAGACACACAGACACATGGACACACACACGCACTCACACACATATACACACACACATATACACACACGCAAACACACAGGCATGTGTTCCCCCCTACTCCTTCCGAGCACACACACACACACACACACACACACACACACACACACACACACACACACACACACACACACACACACACACTCAGTGAGACACGTAGTCAGAGACAAATAAAAGAAGACAACTGGCGTGGGAGAGATTTCAATGACACCTACGCATTGTCATCGCACATACATCATTTGAAAGCTTATTCAACAATCTCAAAAAAAAAAAAAAAAAGAAAACATTATAACAACAAGGAAGTTGATTCAATCCACAACGAATAAGGTGAAGTATCTATTCTGTAGGATTACTCTAACCACCCATCCAGCCATCCAACACTTATTTACTTTTCCGTTCAATCTGCTTCTTCTGCGTACGCAGGCTGGTACTCCAGCAGACACTAACTGTATAGAAAGGCAAGGATTAATGCCATCTACCCAACAAAGGAAGTGAAGTGAAGTTTTGTGTGTATGACCGTTTTTGTTTTATCCCGCCATTAAGGCAGCCATACTCCAACTTCGGGGAAGGTGCATGCTATGTGTAAACGTGTCATCCATACCAACGGCCAAACTGGTCTTCTCCTCCGAAAGTTGGTGATGGGATTTTACGTGGTGTGCAAGATGTTATGCGTACGTTCACATACGGAACCTCGATTTATAGTCTCAGTCGAAGGACTGTATGGGAAATGGAGTCAGAACTAAATTTAACTCCGAGGGAAAAAAATCCCCATGTACCGAAACGGCCCGGTGGAGATTCGAACCCGCAACCCCATGATTACGAGACCGGTGCTCTACCACTGAGCTATTCCTTTCCGGTCCGTCGTTACCCAGCAATCTGTCTTCAGGAACGAAACATCACATACATCTGAATGAAGAACAAAAGAGAGCGCATAATCTTGTTAGACTATTGAACTGCAAATGCATGGCAATGCTTTGCTTTTTGCTCAGATGGTTTGATCGATTCGTTTCTGTTATGTTTCGGTTCTGTTATCGTGGAGATTCAAAAAGATCTGTCCCCCGCCTGTCTGTCTGTCTGTCCTGTCTGTCTGTCCTGTCTGTCTCCTCTCTCTCTTCTCCTGCTCTCTCTTCTCTCTCTCTCTCTCTCTCAATCTCTCTCTCCTCTGCAAGCAGATTTTCCAAGGTTGGTGAGAAAAAAACTATTCTCTGTGGCTATTTAATTTCCCTAATTGGCATTGCGTTGACGCGCTTTTCCTCTTTCTTCTTTCTTTCTTTCTTTTCTTTCTTTTTTTGCCTTTCTTTCTTCCTTTGCGTCTTTATTTCATTGTTTCTTTCGTTCATTCGTTCCTTTTTTTTTCTTTACTGTTTTATCTTTATCTCTCTCTATTTTTTTCCCTTTCGTTCGGACTTTTTTTTTCACATGCATGTCCGTTCTTCCTCGTACCCTTTCTTCATACATTGATTGCCAAAATCATCATTGTTGCATTTTTACACCCCACGCCTCCCCTCACGTTTTAGGACTTGGTGTTGTTGTCTTGTGCCCGTCAGTCTTTATTGCCGTTATACATGCGCCAAATTTTGATTGGTGTCTTATAACAGGGGTCCTAGGAGAAGAATTAGAATACACCGAATCAGAGAGAAAGAGAGAGATAGAGATAAGAGTCAGAACCGGACAGACAGACAGAAAGACAGACCAGACAGGAGGACAGAGACGGAGAGACAGAGAGACAGCAAAGAAGAGATTGACAAATACACACAAAAAACACAGTGAGATGGGGAGAACACGATGAGAGGAGAGAGAAGAGAGAGAGGAGGAGAGAAGAGAAGAGGAGGAGGGAGAGAGAGAGAGAAGAGGGAGGGGGAGAGGAGAGGGGGGAGGGAGGTGAGAGGAGGAGAGGGGGGAGAGAGAGAGGGAGCGGAGAGGAGAGAGAGAGGAGAGGGAGGGAGAGGAGGGGGGGGGAGAGGAGAGAGAGAGAGCGAGGGGAGGGGGAGAGAGGAGGCCGGAGGAGAGGAGAGAGGAGGGAGGGAGGAGAGGAGAGGAGAGAGGAGAGAGAGGGGGGACGGAGAGGAGGGAGGGAGCGGAGAGAGGAGAGACAGACGAGAGGAGACAGGGGGAGAGTGAGAGAGGAAGAGAGGGGAGAGACACAGGGGAAGAGCGATGTGGGATAGCGAGAGAGGAAAGAGGGAGAGAGAGATGACGGAGGAGAGAAGAGAGAGGAGGCGAGGAGGAGGAGAGGAGAGAACGAGGAAGGGAGGAGGAGAGACGACGGAGAGAGAGGAGAGGAGAAGAGAGAAGAGAGAAGAGGAGAGACGGAGGACGAGAGAAGCAGAACGGGAAGGAGAGGAGAGAGAGGGAGCGGAGGAGGAGAGAGAGAAGAGAGAGACAGAGAGTGGAGAGAGGACGAGGGAGGAGAGAGGGAGAGAGGGGGAGGAGGGGGACGGAGAGAGGGGGGAGAGAGGGGAGAGAGGGAGACAGAAGGGAGAAGGAAGGAGACAGGGGAAGGAGGGAGAGGGAGGAGAGAGACAGAGAGGAGGAGAGGAGGAGCGGAGAGAGAGACAGGGAGAGACAGGGGAGAGACAGGGGAGGACGAGGAGAAGAGAGAGGAGAAGGAGACAAGACAGACAGAGGGAGGGAGGGAGGAGGGGGGGAGGAGAGAGAGACAGGGGAGAGGAGAGGAGGAGATAGAGGAGGAGATGAGGAGAGAGGAGAGAGAGAGAGGGGGAGGAGCGAGAGAAGAGAGAGAGGGGGGAGGAGGGGGGGGAGAGTGAGGAGAGAGAAGAGAGGACAGAGAGCGGGGAGGAGGGAGGACGAGAGGGAGGAGGAGGAGAGGGGAGAGAGAGAGAGGAGCGAGAGGAGAGAAGAGAGGGGACAGGAGGAGAGGGAGAGGAGAGGGAGGAGAGGAGAGAGGAGGAGGGGGGGAGGAGGGAGAGAGAGAACAGGAGGAGAGCGAGGGAGGAGGGAGAGAGAGGAGAGGGAGAGAGAGGGAGAGGGAGGAGAGGAAGGGAGGGAGGGGAGAGGATGAGCAGGAGAGAGGGAGAGAAGAGAGGAGAGGAGGAGAGAGGAGGAGAAGACGAGAGGGGAGGAGAGGAAGAGGGGAGACAGAAGAGGAAGAGGAGAGGATGAGAGAGAAGAGAGGGGGAGAGAGAGAGCGGAGAGAGAGGGAGTGGGAGAGAGGGAGGGGAGGGATGAAGGGAGGGGAGAGAGAGGAGGCGAGGGAGGAGAGAGAGGGAGGGAGAGAGAGGAGAGGAGAGGACGAGCGAGAGGGAGGGGGAGAGGGGACGGAGAGGAGAGAGAGAAGAGAGAGAGAGGGAGGGGAGGGGGGAGAGAGAGGGGAGCGAGGTGGTGGAGTGAGAGGAGATGGAGGAGAGAGAGGAGAGAGGAGGAGAGATCGGGGAAGAGAGAGAGACCGACAGACCAGACAGGGGAGAGAGGAGGCAGAGAGAGGCGGGGAGAGAGGAGAGGACGAGAGAGATGAGGAGACAGAGAAGAGAGGGGAGGAGAGAGGGAGGATGAGACGCGAGAAGAAGAAGAGAGGATACGAGAGGGAAGAGAGAGAGAGGAAGGAGGAGAGGGAGGAGGGACGAGAGGACGGAAGAGGAGAGAGACGGAAGAGGAGAGGAGGAGACCGAGAGCGGAAGAGAGAGGAGAGAGACAGAGCCGACAAAAGGACGAGAGGAGAGCGGAAGAGGAGGAGAGGGAGGAGATGAGAGAGGAGAGAGATGAGAGAGAAGGAGGGGGAGAGAGAGGGAGGAGGAGAGCGAGAAGAGGGACAAGAGAGAGAAAGGGGACGAGAGGAGAGAGAGAGGAGAGGAGAGGAGAAGGAGACGAGAGCAGAGAGTGGAGAGGACAGACAGAAGGAGGGAGAGAGAGACGAGAGAGAGAGAGAGGGAGGAGAGAAGAGAGAGAGAGCGAGGGAAGACAGGACAGAGAGAGAGAAGGAGGAGAGGAGGGAGAGAGGGAGGCGAGAGAGGAGGGTACGGGGGGAGAGAGGAGAGGGGAGGGAGACGGAGAGAGGAAGAGGGAGGAGAAGAGGAGAAGAGGAGGGAGAGAGAGGAGGAGGGAGAGGGAGACCACAGACGACAGGGGAGAGAGAGACAGATGGGGAGGGGGAGAGGAGAGGCAGAGGCGAGGAGAGAGGAGAGATTGGGAGAGAGAAAAGAGAGAGCGGGAGGAGAGGAGAGAGAGAGAGAGAAGGAGACAGAAGCAAGAGAGGAAGGGTGGGAAGGAGGAGGAGGAGGATGAGAGGAGAGAGGGAGTGAGAAGACAGACCAGTAGAGAGGAGAGAGAGAGAGAGGAGAGAGAGAGAGACAGGGACAGACAGGACAGACACAAAAGACAGGAAGACAGAGAGAAGAGAGAGAGGCGAGAGGAGAGCGGAGAGAGAGAGAGGAGGGAGATCGAGAGAGAGAGAGGCAAATCAAAAGGATGGGGGGACTGTCGGAAAGTAGGCTAATGGTGAAAAGAGTTAATAGTAAATTGTTACTTTTCCTCGTGTGTGTTGTGTGTGTGGTGGTGTGTGTGTGTGTGTGTGTGTGTGCGTGCCGTGCGTTGCGTGCATGCGTGCGTGCGTGGTGCGTGTGCGTGCGTGCGTATCTCAATCCACAAGGGGAGGTAATTAATTCACTACTCATGGGTTACTTTAAAAAAAAGGGGGAAAAAAAAAAAACTATTGCAGCCGCCTGTTCAGATCCGAAGTTGTTTCCAGTATGTGTGCTAGAGAAAATAGTCACAAAAAAACGCTTGATCGTTTGCTGTATTCCAAAATAATTAGATCAAGTAGTGCTTGTTTTTGGCAGGAATACTTTCTAACTAGAGTTTGTCTAATCCTACGAATGCTCTTGCTTTGAAGAATAAAACTGTCATTGCAGTGTGCAGGGCCACATTCAGGTTATGACTCCCTTGCTGTCCTTTTGCTGACAGATATTTTAGCTCTGTCTTGATTCTTACCTGGAGCTTTTGGGGGAAAAAAAACCTCAGCGAAGAGCCCTAGAAATGTGTCACCCATTGCTTGGACATTCCTTGTCACTTGAGGCATCTTGAGGGCCTGTTGAACTGATCCACATGTATTAGCCAGATGGAATCATCCCATATCGAGGCACCCTTCTCTGCTTTAGCTCTTTGGATTGCTTCCATGTTGAGAGTGGCATGTTGTTGTGAACAGATATTCCAGGCGAGCTCTTGCTTCCTGACTACTATCCTGTGTCGGATGTTTGTCACTGGTCATTTTCTTTGAGCTTAAGGCCCGCACGAAACTAGACTCCAAGCAATGGTTCGTTTGTAAAAATTGAATTGTGTTTTTCTGAGGCACCTTTCAAGAGTGTGTTTGTCCACTGTCACTGTTCCAGACTTTGGCTTCCTTTCTTTCTCCGTACGCAGGCTGATACTCCTGCGAACATTCCCTGTGTCGACAGGCAAGGATTAATCCAATCTACCCACCAAAAGGAGTGGAGTTTCGTGTGTATGACCGTTTTTCTATTCCACCAGTAAGGCAGCCATACTCCATCTTCGAGGAAGGTGCATGCTATGTGTAACTCTCTTCCGAAAGTTGGTGATGGGATTTTACGTGTGTGCAAGATGTTGTGTGCGTGTGTTCACACAAGGAACCTAGGTTTATAGTTTCATTCGAAGGACTGTATGGGAATGGAGTCAGACACAATGTTAACTCCGAGGGAAAAATCCCCCTGTACCGAAACAGCCCGGCGGAGATTCAAACGTGCAACCCCATGATCACGAGTCCGGCGCTCTAGCAGCTGGGCTATTCCGGCACCTGACAGACTTTGGCTCATGGAATCATTTTTTTCGTAAACCAGTTGAGGTGTCTGAAGAAGCAGTGCTACAATTTCATCTTTTTTTTTCCTTACTTCTCCTCCTTGCTGATTCGGCACACACACACACACACACACACACACACACACACACACACACACACACACACACACACACACACACACACACACACACACACACACACATTTACACACACCAACACACACACACACACACACACACACACACGCGCACACACACAAACAAACACTTACACACACACACACACACCCACACACACACACACACACACGAGAGAGAGAGAGAGAGAGAGAGAGAGAGAGAGAGAGAGAGAGAGAGAGAGAGAGA
>JADBJO010006315.1:87648-100148 GCA_016801955.1 Conus betulinus | reverse complement strand
AAGTCTCTCTCTCTCTCTCTCTCTCTCTCTCTCTCTCTCTCTCTGGCTGCTCTTCTCGAAAATTAAATAATAAAATAAAGCGAACAAAGACAGGATGGACACAAAAAGATGAGAAAACATAAAACGAAGACATGGCAAAAGGAAAGACCACCCCCACCCCCACCCACCCACCCCCCAAAATAGAAAAGAAATATAAGGAAAACATGAAAAAGAAGATATGGAGAGGGTACAAACCCAGAATAAATGAATATCTAATTGACATTAGGAAATGTTGAATTTCGTCATTTCTAACCTGTGAAAGAAACCACATGGCGCATACATACTGAAGGAGATAAAAGACAAAAAACCGAAGACATAGAATAAGTCTCCATAGACCGCATGCTTCTTAGACCCCGAGAAAAAAAAAGACAAAATTAACAAACAAACAAGTGGACAAGGAAGAAGACAGAAAAAACGGGGGACATGTAAAAGTAAGAGAAGGGGCTTAAAGAAAGAAAGAAAGAAAAAAATTAAGAACAAAAGGAGGAAAGAACGAAAAGATGAAAGAGGCAAAGACATAATGAGAGAAAGAAGGACAGACAGAAAGAGGAAAAAATGGACTTACTTCCAATTAGGGAATTGAAAAGGCACGACATATACCTTTTTACATGTTGGCTTTTGGAATGCTGCCAGCTGGATTTGGAGAGAGAGAGAGAGAGAGAGAGAGAGAGAGAGAGAGAGAGAGAGAGAGAGATGTCACAAGGCTTTCTGCCTGTTAAAGCATTTGTATATGCCTCTTCACTGTTCAGTCGAGGCTTCGAGATGGATGTGGTAAGATCTTGTGATAAATCATACTGTAAAAGTCGGACTCTTCTGGGAGAGAGAGAGAGAGAGAGAGAGAGAGAGAGAGAGAGAGAGAGAGATTAGGTCAGTGGAGACCAACAACACCCTTTTGCACGGTGATATGTCGGCAGTCTAGAGGATGATTTACATTGCTTTGGTTTCTTTTCTTTTTCTTCCACGAATTGTCATACAAATAATATCTAGACAGACGGACCACAATAAAACGTTGTGACGGAACAGAGGGACTTGTAATAGAACAGAAAAAAAAGGAGTTGGAGTGCAGTGTTGACAGGATGAAGTGGGGAAGGAAATAAAGCAGATGGGAGGGAGAGGGAGGGATGTCTGTTTCTTCTTCTTCTTCTTCTTCTTCTTCTTCTTCTTCTTCTTCTTCTTTTTCCTCCTCCTCTTCCTCTTTTTCTTCTTCTTCTTCTTCTTCTTCTTCTTCTTCTTCGTCATTTTAAACCCTCATACACCAAATCATATGACTTTCGCTTCCCATTTATTAACTTTCTCTGGCCATCTGTCTGCCTGTGTCTTTCTTTGTATGTCTGTCTGTCTGCCTCTCTCTCTCTCTCTCTCTCTCTCTCTCTCTCTCTCTCTCTCTCTCTCTCACTCACTCTCTCCGTTTGTCCCCCCCCCCCTCCATCCCTCACTTCCTCCTTCTGTCTCAGTCATAGTCTCGATCTCTCGGTCTCTGTCTCTGTCTCTGTCTCTCTCTCTCTCTCTCTCTCTCTCTCTCTCTCTCTCTCTCTCTCTCTCTCTCTGCCCAAAGCCCCAAGATCATCGCTGCTAAAGCCGACTTGAAAGAAAAAAAAATCTCTTGGCTTTTTGATATTCCTGATTGGATGTAAGTTCGCTTTTTCTTACGTTTTCATTCTTTCTCTCGTTTATTTTGTGTCTTTTTTTTTCTTTCTTCCTTCCCCGGCGTCCTTTTGTTCCTTTCTTGTTTCACCCCCCCCCCCCCCTCCCCCTCCCAATACTTTCCCCCCTTTTCTCTTCCTCCGTCTTTATGTTTATTTGCATGTTTGTTTCTTTGTTTGTTTGTTTGTTTGTTTTTATTTGTCGGATTCTAAGTTGGTCTGTTCTTTATCTCCTTCAGTATGTATGCACATTTGAATTCTTTCACATGTCAGAAACGACGAAAGACCTTTTACTTTTTTTCATTTATTTATCCCTTTATTCGATTTTGAATTCATTTTCTCTCTTCTCATTTTCTTTCTTTTTTTTTTCTTCTTTTTCTTGTTTCTTTCTTTCTTTTTATTATTCTTTCCTTTTTTTGGGGTGGTGGTGGTGGAGGGGTCGAGGTGGAGGGCGGGGGGGGGGGGGGGGGGGGGGGGGGGGGGGGGGCGTTTTTCTTCTTTATCTCAGACAGACAGACAGACAGAGTGAAATCAAATAAAATAATGAGCATTGAAACAAAATGATATTATTGGGTGTACGGAAGTACCACAACAAGAGAAACAAGCATGCGTCCCTCCCACTTCGCCCTCTATCCACCCTTTCTCTCCATCCTCCCTACTCTACTTCTCCTCATCCCCATCCGCTCTTGTCTCTTTTCATCAGGTCCATCACTTCATCACAATTCTAGGTAGTTTTTTTTTTTTTTACGAAGTCCTCCTGACCTGTTATATATGACTGACGATTGCATGAATGAACAATAGAGTTGAAAGGAGATATTCATGGTGTCATTGACTGCGTGCCCACACATAGCAGTCCGTACTGTGTGTAGCTGGTCTCACTTGGCCTAGCATCTTTACCCTGGCAGATTCTGACATGGCTATTCTTCCTCAAACCAGATGTGACGTCATCTTCAGATGCGTTGGCAGAATGGCTGGAAGCAGCGGGAACATGCCATCATGCTGACTTCAAGGATAAACAGATAAAGATACATGCTTACATTTATCTCTTCTTCTTCTTCCCCCTCCCCCCTCCTCCTCCTCCTCCTCCTCCTCTTCTTCTTCTTCTTCTGTGTGTGTGTGTGTGTGTGTGTCTCTCTCTCTCTCTCTCTCTCTCTCTCTCTCTCTCTCTTTTCCGTCTCTCCCCAGATACATAAATAAGGAGAAGGAGAGGTAAAGAATAAATGATATCATTGCTTCTTTAGGGAGCCCTACAGTTCCCACGGGAAACTATCCCTGCAGGCAAAATATGGAACACTGTCAATGGGCCAAGACGCTCTTGAAAGCCCCACAGAAAAAGCATTCTGACTCCTACGAACGAAGCGCTGTTTTAAAGCTCATAACATGGTGCGTGCTACAGCGCTCAACAAGTTCACAGCCACAGGACCGAGAGGATAAAGAAAGTGGGCAAGAAGCCGGAGCCAGATCATCGTCTGGATCTAATGGAATACTCTGTTTACTGTATAACACGTGTCCAAATGTCATGGGTATTCTCAGATTGATAAGATCAGCATTGGGGAAATTGAAGAGTAACAAACCATGGATGAGAGCTGATGGAGAGCACCGTGTCGAAGAGCACAGTCCGAATGGTGTCAGTCAGTTCAAACAGTAAACCTCTGAACTTTTAGTGTAAAATCTTCTCTGGTAGAAATTGAATGCCTCGATGTTTCAGCCCAGCCAGAATACATGCCTGGAACGTCTGGGTGTATAGAATGTTATGCTGGTATGATCTGGGAAGGAATGCAAAGAGCCAAAGCAGGGAACGGGAACTTGACACTGTTTGGCTCGCTCTGCCTGATGGATATCCATCAGTTCCCTGCATGGCGATTCGACCAGCCCTTGAGATGCATCATGTCCATTTCAGAAAAGCCGAAGGAGAATTCCCATGGATTTTCGATGAGGTTCTCCACAAAGGCGCAGATTCGAATCTTGGCTTTCAAAAAAAAAAAAAAAAACTGAAAGCAGAGAGGCATATTGAAGTGTACATGCTGCCCGGCCTCTGTGTGTGTGAGGATTCCAGAGCTAAAACACTTGTACGTCGGAATGGAGCGGGGCCAGCGGGGGGTGGGTAGGGGTCCTCTCTGATGACCATCTGCCATCAAGCTCTCGCCACATTGTCTTCCTCTCTACCAACAAACAGTCTTGATCAAATTATTCTGGAATATAGAAGAGCTTTGTTCTGGTGTTCAGAATACATGAATCGAGAGCTTTATGTGGCAACTTTCTTTCTCACATGTACTGGAATTGATGTGGAATACTGTGTGCCGCATTCGAACAGACGCCCCTGAAGACAGCGAACGTGACAAATAAGTAGTGCATTCCCTTCCTTATGAGCTGCCGAATGACGTAAAGAACTTGACAGCTCTTTTTGCTCGAGCAAGACTTCAACAGAATATGGCTTTGGGTAACATACAAAATAAGACCGCCTAAAATAGAAAATAAGTAAAAGGGAAAAAAATGAGGTCTAGTAATTTCATTTACGCCTCCCCACCCCGTCCTCTCTCTCTCTCTCTCTCTCTCTCTCTCTCTCTCTCTCTCTCTCTCTCTCTCTCATCTCTAAAAAAAAAAAAAGAGAGAATGACAGGCAACAATTGAAAAAAAAAAAAGAATAATATAAAGGACTTACCGAGAAGAATAATATGAAGAAAGTGTAAACAGACCAGAAGAAATGTCTGTATCCACTTTTTGTGTCTGTTCAGGAAAACAAAAAAACAACAACTCTGGTACACAAGCAGACAAAGAATGAAATACTGAGTAAAAAGATGGAAAGTAAAAGGAAAATAACATAAAGACGGACAGATGGAATGCGAACTTGAAAGAAAGAAAAAGGAAAGGAAAAATGCACGAAAAGTACGATGAAATGTTGAAATAAGGGTGACAAAAAGAAAAAAAAAAAAAAAATGAATTAACCTAGAAAGAATTAATGAATGAATCAATCAGTCTGGCAAAGAAGGAACGAAGAGTGAAAATAACACAAAAAAATTCAGACATTTGCATCCAGAATTTCTCTCTTTTTCACCCATGAACATGCCTTTCCACTCACACGCGACTCAGACAGTAAACATTACCTTTATCAAAGATATGAAATGAAAAAGGTATGTTGTTCCCGGAAGAAAACAAACAAACAAACAAATGAGGAAGCAAACAGTACTCGCGCAAAGGGACAAATTAGCTTGCTGAGAATCGCGTTTTTTTTTCACGTCTCTGTTCGGCAACACACAACGAACAGTTCAAACTGCAAACGCCCCCACCCACCCTCTTCTCCCCTCATCCCCCGTCCCGCTTCCCCTCTGTCTTCAACACACTACATCCCTCCATTCCTTCCTGGTCCGGTGGGATTAGCCGGCGTTCCTATCATTGCTCCGGCAATTCTCCTTTCTGTATGAACTTGCAGTTACATTCAGGGAGGCGGGCGTGCAAAGCCAGACACCTTTGGGAATGGGTTCTTTAATCCATCAACAATTTTGGGCCAGAAGTGAGTTAACTATTCATGTTTGTCTTTGTTCATCAGTGTCACAGGGAGTCTGTTTTTTTCTTTTTTTTTTAATTTGTATCGGGTTTTTTGTTTGTTGGTTTGTTGGTTTGTTTTAACATGCTATTTCGAATGAAGCCATTCGCCCTTTGTCAAATGTCTGTGTGGAAGTGGCACAAGCGGAGTTTTAAACTGGGAGGGGGGGAGGGGGGGGGGAATCAAATTGTTAGTCAGTATGTGTACATGTCAAAATTCAGATTTAATGAAATCTGAACATGCCAGTTGCCATCATCATGAAAACGATTTATTAGATTGCGAAAACAGAGAGGTGATTACACAAGCAAAGTGCACAATCAATAAGAAACAATGAAGGTAACTTTGAATACCACAGTTAAATAACAGTTTTCATAAAACTCCGAACTTATGGCGCTTGCGGTCCCCGTCAAGCTGGTTCACATGCAGACACTAAGTTGACAAAATAAACCATGAAACTGTCTCTCAAAGAGACTTTCAAGACTGCTCCGAAGTGATGGGCAGGTGAGGCTTGATGAAGAGCTATGACTTTTTGTTTTCTTATTAATTCTTAGAATGTTCAAAATCAAAATCGCCTCTCTCTCTCTCTCTCTCTCTCTCTCTCTCTCTCTCTCTCTCTCTCTCTCTCTTACATGTAAAAGAAAAGAAAGAAAGGTCAGGAAAAAAGACAAATAAAATGGGGGGAAAATGAAAAAGACTTCCAGAGAAAAAATGTAAAAGACATGTAAAGAGACCAGAAACAAAATGTCTACATTCACTTTTTATGTCTCTTCAGCAAAAGCAGTCTAGTAGACAAGCAATGAAAAAACGAAATGCTGACATACAGGAAGGAAGAAAAAAAAAAAGGATATGATAGAAATACAGGCAGAGGAAATGCAAAATGCGGAAATCAACGATGGAACTATGAAACTAGGATGAACAGAAGGAAATAAACTAAAATGAATGAATCAAGAAAGAATAAACGAACCAATCAATCAATTTGGCAATAAAGATCGAGTAGTGCAAATAAAAGAAAGAAGTTTTTGACGTTTTTAATTTTTTTCCCCTTTTTTCCTAATTAGAAATGTAGCTTTCGATTCATATGCAAATCAGACACCAAGCATCGCCTTTGAATTAAAGATGCGAACATAAAGAGGCATGAAGTTACAAAAAAAAGAGAAGAAAATGAATAAACAAACCAAGACACAAACAGTAGAGCACAGGAGCAAAGAGACAAATCAGTTTGCTACGAATCGCATTTTTCTTTTCCCGTCTGTCTTAGGCTACACACAATTTACAGTTCAACCCGCAAACTCCCCTACCGACACCTTCTCCCCCCCCCCCTCCCCCTCCCGCTGTCTTTTCCATACTCTATGTCTTCTTGGTCCAGTGGGATACCACTTTTCTGCCTTTGGTCCGACGATTCTATTTTCTGTATGAAATTGCATTTACGTCCGGTGAGGTGCATGTCCAAAGCCCGACACCTTTGGAAATGTGTTCTTGAAGCGGTCAGCCATTTTGGTCCAGATGTAAGTTAACTATTAATTCATCTTTGTCATTGTTCCTTGGTATGACAGGAGAGTCTGCTTCTGACTTTTTTTTTAGCCTAATGTTTGTTTTTCTTTGTGGATGCTTGACACGTTAATTCCAATCTAGCCTTTTGTCCTTGGCCTAACCTTTGTGCGAAAGTGACACATACAGTGTTATAAGCTTAGATAGGGTGAGGTGGGCGGATCGTATTGTTAGCCAGTACAATTGTATGTGACAATTCAGATTTAACAAATTCATAACATTCCAGATTGTAGATACCATTCCGTGGAAATGAGTTGACAGAAGGTAGAAGTACTGAGGTGATAAAAAAAAATCAATGTGCACAATTGATAATAAACAAAGAAACAGTGAAGGTAACTTTTGCGATCATAGTCGAACAATGATATGCATGGAACTCCGAACTGATGTGGCATGTGGTGGTGCACATATGCAGACAGAAGGCTGACAAGATCACAGACGAACCTGTGACCTGAAAGGAAATTCCATGACAGCTCCAATCTGACAGGTAAGCAATGCTTGGATAAGAGCTATGAATTTAAGGACCTGTTTATTTTCATTCCTAAACGTTCAAGATTGCCTGACACAGAAACAGCTTGTCAAGGGGGGCAGGGGTGGGGGGCGCAGGGGGGGGCCTTAAAACTATCTGCTCTCATTTTTCATGCATAGTAGATTTCAGCAGCACTTTGCGCAACGGTGTTGATTAAAAAAAAATGTTATACTCAGCTACATCTTCTACACCACATTACACAACGATGCAACAGTCTTTTTTCTGTTTTGTTTGTTGTTGTTGTTTTTGTTGTTTTGGGGGGGGGAAGTATGTCGGTGTGTGTGTGTGTGTGTGTGTGTGTGTGTGTGTGTGTGTGTGTGTGTGTGTAACTGTACTCTGCTGAATCATACACCACTTGCATTCTTTTGCAATGCAGCTTTCATCAGCTCTACCTCAGTGCACAATGTACATTACATATCATGTTGTACATGTTTCATGCACTTCACTCCACGTGGTTATTTAACAAATTATATAACATGTCTTTCGGTCACTGTACTCCATCACATTATGCAACATGTTCCATAGCAACGATATGCAGCTGTATTCAATGTGATCCACCATGTTATTCAACACCACATTAAACAACAGTGTAATGCACCCTTCATCCATTGCACTTTGCAATAAAATATTACACATTACACAGTGAAGCAAACGCATGTTTCCTCTTTCATCCACTGTAAATCTCAGCATGACTCAACACAACACAACACAACAATGTATCTTTTACCCATTCTACTCCACTAGAGTCTAAAACACAGCATCACATGACGATGCAATACATCTTTAATTCACTTTATTACACAGTATTACATTCATTTTTAAACCTCTATATTTCAGGATAATGCAATGCATCAGTGATAAACTACTTCGTTTTTCAAAATCTGACACAACACCACATGCTATGCACTTTCATTCCTGGAAGTCTACTTTGTTCTTCAACATCACGTTGTTAGTCTAATCCACATCATTATTCAACACGTGTGTGTGTGTGTGTGTGTGTGTGTGTGTGTGTGTGTGTGTGTGTGTGTGTGTGTGTGTGTGTACCTATATACAAGTGTGCATGCATGCATCTGTGCCCGTGTGTGTGTGTGTGTGTGTGTGTGTGTGTGTGTGTGTAGATGTGTGTGTGTGTGTGTGTGTGTGTGTGTGTGCGCGCTTATTTTTGCTGTGAGTGTGCATGTCTCAGTCGTAGACAAAACGAGAGGAAACAGCCAATTTCAAACTAACCTGCTCACCCGCACGCTGCTGTCTTCAAGTGTCAAGACTATCAGCTACATGCAGACCTTCTGACGTGCAATTTACACAGCAGGCAAAAACAGCGCCTCCTAGTGGCGTTACTCTTTCCCATCATTAGCCGACATTTCTCCTTCCTCTGTGAGCACGCCGTCACTTCCGGGGAAGCTGGCATGCAAGACAGTCTGCCTTGGGGGGATACATGCTTTTCTTTTTTTGAAGATGAATCATTTCAGTCTTCTTTCTTGTCTGTTTGCTTAGTCTGCATGCAGGTGTCTTTGGTCTGGTGTTTGACACAATCTTGCGGATTGGATCCTGCCATGAAAGGATTTTCACACAATCGAATGTCCATTGAAGTTTGTCAAGTGCTGTGAGTCAGGCTCGATTTGTATAGAACCCTGAGTTCAGAGTCAGATTTCGCTAGATAGATAAATCCTAGTAGGACCAAACATTCAAATAGTTATTATTGCTGATATATCTTAACGTTTGTTATTCTAGTGGCATAAGTGTGGTGTTGGACATACGCACCTCCCGTGACTGGCTTCATAAGGTTATCCCCAGTGCGGACTTTAACCTAAATGGGATCTAAGTACAGTAGTCTCGAGAAACATCCACTGTCTGATATCCGACACATCTCTTTTGCATCCTCATACAAAAGTACTGTCCCAAACCGCACGTTGTCTCTATATATCTCTGAGACGTTTGATGAGATAGCATCGCGATAAAGCCATAAGGTGAGTTTTGATGAAGTAACTAGGACTCTTGCTGCTTGGTTTTATAGGCTGGTAAAATAAACCGTAGAGTCTTTTCAGAAAATATTGCTTCCCTTCAAAAGAGGTCTGTTGATGAGATTGCACATGTAGGTGTGATAGACAAAACGGGAGGGAACAAGCAATTGAATGCTGACCTAAAATCCCCATACTCTTCTCTTCAAGTATGATATAGCAGCTATACAGGGACCCGTGGACGAGGCTTTTCACGAAGGACAAAAAAAAAAACACCCAATGGCATTGCCCTTTCACGTATTTCTCTTTGAACATGTTGTCACTTCCAGGAAAGCTGGCGTGCAAGACTGACTGCCATGGGGAACACTTTTTCCTTTGAAAGATGGATTGGCTCAGTCCTCTTGTTTGGTTGTTTGTTTGATTAGTTTCTTTTGCTGCGCATGGAGGAGTCTTCGGTCTGAAGCTGCCTTGACGTTTGACACAAATTTGGGCCTGAATATTACCACGAAAGAGTCTTCTCTTCATAGACGTTCATTGGAAGGTATCAAGTGCTGACAGCCTGCTTTATTTAGTGCAGAGCCCTGAGTTTGTAGGCTGATTTTGCCGTTAAAATCTTACAGGGACCAAACATATGAAAAGGCGTTTGTGTTGGTTCTTAACACATCGTTGTTCTGATGACATAAGTGCTGTGTTGGACTCCTGACTCTCCACACATAATTTCCCCACCATGGACGTTAAACCCAAACGAGAACTTACCACAGAAGTCTTATGAATACCCAGTCTATGATCTCTAATCCATTTCTTTGCACCCACGCACAAAAACACGATCCAAAAGCATGCACTGTGTCTCTATGTCTTTGGTATTTGATAATTCTGCATCACAGTAATGGTTATAAGGTGAGTTTGGATGAAGTGATTACGGCGTGTACTGCTTGTTTTCATACGATGGTAAAATATTTTGGTGAATATTGCTTCTTCCTCTACATAACGGGCCATGGCCTGTGTGAATAAACAATTTAGTGTTTAGTGCGCAGTGTTCATTGTCGGAGAAAGAGTGAGTTTTCCTCTGAAACCAGGTCCACGTCGTTATCCATGAGGCGAGAAATGATTCCAGGCGGCCATGCATATCAACGTAAGAAATGTATTCAGTGGCCTGACATTGACCATGTAGATACAAAGCAGCGTTTCGCAGAACATTTGCACAGCGAAAAAAAAAAGTACAAAACGGATTGTGTGAAACTGTTTTTAAATGAGAAAGAGTAGAGGGATATCGCCGGTAAAACCACTGAGAGGGCATAAAATGGATATACATGAAACACACACACACACACACACACACACACACACACACACACACACACACGTACGTGTGTGTGTGTGTGTGTGTGTGTGTGTGTGTGTGTGTGTGTGTGTGTGTGTGTGTGTGTGTGTTGTCGTTGTTGTTGTTGTTGTTTTCGTCGTCGTCGTCGTCGTTGTTGTTGTTGTTGTTGTTTTTGTTCGTCGAGACGACGAAGACCATCTAGTCATCCTGGGGTCGGGGGTGAGAGCGTAGACGGTTGGTCAGGCCGATCTGCGCCCGGAAAGACCTGTCACAGTACGGACAGTGGATAGTGGCAGCAGTTGGAGATCTGTTGACACCGCTGTTGCTAACCATCCTGCGCTGCTCAGCTGCAGCCATTCTGTTGCTTTCACAGGTCTCTGCATCTTTGCGGACAACTGATCGCCACCCGTGTCTGTCCTGGGCAGTCTGCTCACATTGTTGTGTGGCTAATGTTGAAAGCCTTCAGGGAAGATTTGAGGCTGTCTTTGAAAGGCGTCTTCTGGCCCACATGAGAGCATTTGCCTTTTTGTAGTTTGCCAAACTGTAGTTTCTTTAGCAGCCGATGGTCTGGCATGCGAACTACGTGACCTGCCGAGCGAAGCTGTGACTGCATCAGGATGTTGAAGATGCTGGGCAGGCCAGCACAAATGAGCACGTCACTCCGGAATCTTGTCTTGCCAGTTAATGTCCACGAGTCTTCTGAAGTAGGTGGTGTGGAAATGGTTCAGTTTCCTGGCGTGACGCTGGTAAACCGTCCATGTTTCACAGCCCATAGGGCAGTGTGGTGAGAACTATGGCCCGATACACCTTGATCTTGGTCTCTTGGGATGCCATCCCTGTTCCATACGTTCTTGTAGAGTCTGTGAAAAACGGCACTAGCTTTGGCGAGCTGGGCATTCACCTCAGCGTCGATGACATTTCTGGACAGAGTGCTGCTTTGATAAGTGAACTTATCCACCGCATTCAGTTGCTGTCTAGTGATGGTGATGACTGGCTCAACGTATGGCTTTCCTGGAGCTGGCTGATACATCACTTCAGTCTTTTTCGTACTGATTGTCAAACCGAAATTGTTGCAAGCAGCAGAAAAAACTTGTCAACACTGTGTTGCATTGTGGCTTCTGAGACAGCGTTGAGGGCACAGTCGTCCACGAAGAGAAACTCATTGACAGTGTCCGTCGATACTTTGGTTTTCGCTTGAAATCTCCTGAGATTGAAGACTGATCCATCTGTGCGGTACTTGATGACGATACCTATATCCGCGTCACGTCACTGAATGCGTCAGTCATTATAGCCGAGAACATGAGGCTGAACAGTGTGGGAGCAAGAACACAGCCCTGCTTCACTACGTTTGAGACTGGGAACGGTTCAGATGTCTCGCCGTTGTCTTGGACTCTGGCCAGCATGCCATAGTGAAGTTGGCGTACGATGGCAATGAACTTTCTGGGGCATCCGTTCTTCGCCATGATTCTCCAAAGCCCTTCCCTACTAACAGTGTCAAAGGCTTTGGTCAAATCAACATAGGTGGAATAAAACCACTGAGAGGGCATTAAAATTGATATAAATGAAATGCAAACACACATGCAAACACACACACACACACACACACACACACACACACACACACACACACACACACACAGAGAGAGAGAGAGGAGGAGAGAGAGAGAGAGAGAGAGAGAGAAGCAGGAAAGCAAACAAACACACACACACACACACACACACACACACACACATGCAGGAGAAGCGATCAATGTTTCCAGCAATCATTATCACTGAAGAATTGATCATGTTCAATGTTGGGCCCTCCTTTTCCGTCTCCCACTCAGCTTCTCTTCCTTTTTTTTTACACTTGAATATGTAACCCCTTCCCATCTTAAACAGCCGACAGGATCTGTCTACAGAAACTTATGTTCTTCGTCTA